>JABASD010003325.1:0-20742 GCA_019776165.1 Pogonognathellus flavescens
GCATTAAATACCAAGTACTTCTCAAAATATTAGCTTTTTCCCAACCGAGGCATTTTCCCAACCGAGGTGAGTCTCCCCTACATTTCTTTTATTGTTATAATTTGATATCTCTGTGCTACGAGTGACTGCGAGGGAGTAAATCATACACGTACTTAGTTAGCGCAAGAGTCGAGTGCTGTGTGTACAGGGCGAGTTTACGCTAATGAATGAGTGAAGGAATGAATAAACAGAAACAGAGACCATTATTGATAAAAAGAGCAAATAAATTGTTTTTGTTGGAATGGAATGGAGATTAGAAGAGTCAGGTATAACTACCTACACGAGCTAATAGAGCAAAGGAAACAATCTTTATTTCAATTCCTACAAAAGCCATTAACGAAAATCATTTCTTCTCATGAAAGGGTTTCACGGGAATCAACCATAAGTTAATTTCGCAGAGAAATTCGCGTTGTTCGTCTTATCTAATTTGATAATGTTCAGAGATAATTGCATTAAAACATCCTTGAGTAAAAATACAGTTCACTTCTCTCTTTCTCTCTCTCTCCCCACAATCCCCACCCTCCCTCCACAAAACCATCCTCAGTCTAAACCTTTTTCTCCCTCCGCTCTTTACTCACTCTAAGTCAAACTACTAATAAAATAATACAACTCCTGTGAGTGTCAGGAAACACAAAGAGTACTTTACGCATATCATGTAAATCTTTCTGTCTCTCGTAAGATCACAACAAGGCAAAGCCAGTTCTTTCAAAGCAAACCATTTTCCAGCATCCAGTTAAACTAGCATTGAAATATCTACCGTACATACCGCATAAAATTCCTGATTTATTACTGTAGGTATACTTCATTGCACACGCATACAAAAGGAGACCAAAAGTCGCATTATGTTTTGTTTCAATTACATGTGTGGAGGCTGTTCGCATTTTTACGAGTCCAAGTCTAATTCAATGCAGAAGATGTATCCATTTTATTTTAAAACAATTAAATATCTATGTACTATACGATACGTCATGTCGGAATGAAAGTAAAATTACATGGTATATAAACACAATCTGAACTATGTTCTCCAATAAATACGATACTTGTAATTTGTAACAGATGCAAGTTATTTAAAGATGTACGCAATGTACAAAGCAATCAGATTCCAACTTGAAAGTTTGACCTCCTAACTTATGTAACTACAGATAATATGTAGGCACTATAACTAAAGAAATGCATTTATGCGATAGAAGATATGCTGTGCAAGCGACTATGTCAGTTTGACAAATTTAATTACGTCGTACTTAATTGTATAATCATCATAAAATGCGACAGAGCATCAAGTCATCTTTGCTAGTTTTCGCTGTTAGCCCCATTAGTTCGCTTTTACGAATTCCTCCAGCAACTATTCATTAATATACACATTATCTTTTACAGATACATATTTACTGAATAATTTTGCGGGCAAATTTTAGTGAAACAATTCGCAAATAATCCTTGTGCTCAAATTTTTAGCCTGAATTAAATTAAAATCAGAACAGTATATAAACACTGTTAAACACAAAGGCTCTGTTAGTTTAAATTTCACTCAGCAATACTTATTTCTGCCCTGTTTTCAATTATCTGACAGCTAAGTAGTTAAGAGACAAGAATATTCGTAGCAGTTTTCTCTTTCATTTACTTTGCAATTATTCAATAAAAACTATAGGCAAGTTTACAAATTTTCTCAATAGTAAATAATTTGGATAATTTTTATACATTCTATAATTCTCAATTTATGCCTAATACCATTTGACGAACATCTGAATCATTTTTGAATCAAATCAAACAAAGAGTTAAGTTTAACGAACTTGGCGAACTTGACGAAGAAAAGGAAAGGACTCGTACTTCAGTCTTACCTTCTTAGTTTTCGGGATGAAATTTCTGGATTTGTCTGTCTTGCTTTGTTTGTTAGCAGGGAACATCCTTTGTGATGCTGAAGAGGGTTCTTCACGAACAAAACGACAAAGTCCTCCATATTCGTACCCACAACCCTATCCAAACAGCTACGGCGACCCAATGGATCAACCTCCTCAATGTAGATCCCCACCAGCGTGTAAAAGTCCAAATGCCTTACCCAACCAGGACGGCTCCCAGAGTCAATCTTGGGTGAGATTACTAAATAAATGTGTCTATTTCTACAGCAATAATCAATTTTTAATATAAGTGAACTAATTGTAATGCATTGTTTTTAAAAACGTAGTTGATTGAACCTCGACTCTTTTATATGCCCTTAAGTACCTGTTATGGTTACACTCTTAATGCCAATATACTTTTGGGACGACCAGTCTACAGTTTGCGAGAATTACAAGAAGGGTGTTACACACAATTCTTTGCGAAGACTGGATTCGATTTTGCAACCGGCTACGGTGCTCAGTATGTGCTAGATTGTTCTGATGTTCAGTCGACAGGAACGCCCACAACAATCTGTACTATGGTAGGGGGCGACAACGGAACTGATACTACTCTAGAACGTTCGTCTCATTTTTCTGTTCAATGTCAAACTGTCACTGCATTCATATTCATATTAACAGAATTTTGTATTATTAAAATGATTTATTACAATTTGAAGGTTCTGAAACGGACTACGTGCTTGCAAGTGATGGCATGTCCTGGATATTGTATTATCGCTGTTTGGATAATCATTATGGAGATGTCCAGCTTTTTACCACACGTCCTTACTTTTCGCGGAAAACTTTACGAAAAGTTCTTCCGATAATATACACACTAGGATTTTACCCTGAAGATATCATGGCTCTACAATGCTATTATTCAACATATGTCGTCCCGTTTCAAAACTATCCTGTTCCAGATACTCAAATATCAGCATTCGGAACTTGTCCAAGCAATCCATTTCAATATGTCCCAAATTACAACAATAATCCTTCAGATGAATCAGATCCTCCTAATAACTATCAGCCTCCTCCATACAACCCTCCCAACAGCCCGTATCGTCCTAACTATCACTAATCATTAAACACTAAACACAATGCAGTTTAATGCTTAAATGGTTTCTGGAGCTCATTAAACAATTTACTGACTTTTAATACCATAACGTTCTCAATTTCATCAAAATTATGTTATTAACATTTACGACTATAATTTCCTATTAAAGTTCAGTTGTAATTTTAAAAACTCATATTGCATCTATTTGATTAAATTTTTGCTACACTTCTAATTATTTTTAATTGCAAAGTTGTTATTTGCATGAATGAATTAAGAAATAAATCCCATCTGTATGAGAAAGATTTGCCGATTTTGTGTACATTTTGATTCTGCCATCGGCAGCATCCAATAAGGGGCAAATGCTTTCAAACAGCAGTTCATGAACACATTTCTTGCAAGAATACGCACATACGTATACATGAAGCACTAATAAAAATAATATTTATTAAATGAAATGAAATGAATGAAATGAAATGATGCATGAAGCATTTAGTGAATAAATTAGAAAATGTTTTATACCAGCAGTTAGATATTTGTGCTGTTTTTTGAGATCCAGAAAAGAGTAAAAGGAATACCAGTAGCATGTCGATTTAATGTATAGGCCAGTGCAGGAGGTTGAGTAGGACTAATGCACGAAGCGTTACTTCCTGTGACCACTCATTTAACGTGATAATGATAATGTGAACAAAAACATTTTTTATTTTGTAGAAAGCTATTGACTAAATAGTTCATTTAGAGTGAGCGATAAAAATGAATATAACTTAAGATAGCTTAATGTAAGATATGTAGCTGAGAATTCTTTCGATTAACCAACATTACTAGGATTAATGTAGAGAGCATTTTCTTTTTTCTTTGTCCACTCAGGCCATTCCTCTGGAGTATCAAAGTTGCCTAAGCATCCGTACGGAATTCCTTCACCTCCATAAACACCACCGCCCTTTTGGTATGTAGCTCTTTTGAAAGCTACCACTGCAAAAGAACGAAACAGAAAATTACATATTGACAATTAACCTAACACCTATTGTATCTAGAAGGACAAAGTTTCACTGAATTACTTTGAAATACTAATACAAATATGTATTTGTAATATGTATGTAATAACATCTGTACAGATGTTATTACAATGTAACAGCGGAGAAGAACGCATATCTTTAGCTACATATTTATTTCTGATTTTTAATCCCAACCAACCCTTGTGCCCTGTGCTGCATTTATGTTTGCTGTCTGAGGAATATAATATAACAGAGATTAGATACGAGATTATGGAAAAGAGTAACTTCTTACGCATTCTATCCTGAAACCAGTAGTGCCTTCTGTCGATTTCCGTTTTACTTGGTAAGATGTACTGCGGTCCATGTCGATTGAGAAGAGATTTGATTCCTCGTTCCTGGTCTTTGTAATAAAGTTTTTTGGCATAAGTCTTGTCAACGTAGTCACCACCGTAGCCCCTGTACATTTTTCTGTATTTCCGTCTTCTGATTCTCTTCCGGGTGTCTCTGAAAACTTGTCCTTCCTTTTGTCCTCGAGCCCTGATATCCGAATCTGTAGAGAGTGAGGGATCGGATTGAAGCATTTCCATATTATTCCAACCACCTTTCACTTTTACCCATTTAAAACGATTTTCCCGTCGATAAAATGTCAACAAATCAGCAAGGTCCAATCCTGGTTCATTAATTGCTTTAACAAACTCCTCTTTCTCTGTCCAGGTATTTTGATTTTCTTTCGGTTCTTTTTCTTTGACCTTCATCCAGTGATAATATCGACCGAAGTGAGTCATCCATTTCATAGCCTTAGAGCGCATTTTGAGATTACTCCCTTCTTTCAGCCAAACCTCTTCATTGTGTCTCCATTGAATTCTACAGTTTCTTTCCCGGAATTCGGATTGCGGCTTCATCAATTCGTAATGAAATATCATGAGGCATGCCAGAAGAATATATCTTATGAGCATTTTCAAACCAAGATACTCCACACACTCATATACATTTATCGTTTCTGTAAACAAATTAAAAGACAACCGGAAACACTCCCACCAAGACTCCGCAAATTGAATTCCATAAGCATAAAAGCACAACGTGTGAATTTTCTTCGGATAGCGAATCACTAAAAGATTCATCAATGTTGCTGTTGCTAAACATAGGTGGAAAACACTCGTCAGCGTTTCTCCATATAATTGATAGTCGTAATGGAGAAAGTTTTCTGTAAAGTTAAATAATCTCCTTCATAGGTAAATTGCTATGAAAAGTTAATTCTTTACAATTAATTAAATAGGACGCAGTTTAGCGAAGAAACTAAAGACACATGCTACGATATAAGTAATCAAGTATACTATAATATAATATTGGCATATAATTGTTTAAAGATCCAGGAGGATGAATGCTAATAGATCTCTTGCATGTATAATATATAAGGTCTTACTGGAGGAGAAATGCAGCAAGTCATTGAATGTGGCTCGATTTACTCTTGCAGACAAATAGTTGACCCACCAGCTTTCTTGAACCAATAAAATCTGAAAATGCATAAACTATCAGTTGCGGTATAACGTAAACTAAGTGTGAGTTAATAGAACAGAATAGTTTTTGCATCGATTGTTATGCAGATACACAGTGGCCCCTTTTTGGGAGCATTTGGAATTATGCATGGAATATACATGCAACAGAATGTTGTATAGAAGCTATGAGACTAATGAGACCTTTACCAAATAAAAAATGACGGCAATCGCACCCAAGTATCGGATCAAGTTACTTCTGTGCATCCAGTTGGGGCTTTCTAAACTAATGCCTTTTTGACGTTTATAGATATATCTTTCGATCAATGGATTCTTCGGTTCCGGTCTTCCACTGATTGTACTCGATGTGTCATCGGAAACAATTTGCTTACCAGGACCTTCAAGTTCTTTAATATCTTTTTCTGTGTTATCCTGATTCAATGTTAATAATTTCCGTTTACTACTTCGTCTCCGGTGACTGTCCATGACGTGTTTAAAGCGCATTCGGTCATTGTCTTCAGCCAACTTGATCAACGAATCCACACGACCTTCTTCAACAGCCTTTTCAACAAGCAATACTTTATTTAATTCTGCTGCCAACTCATCAGCCTTTTCTTTTGACAAATTCAGTTCACCCAATTCTTCTAAAGTACGTATGTCCGTACTCCAAAAAATACTGTCACGAATTTGCCAATGATCTATTAGTTCTTCAATTTTTTCTCGCAAAACTGACATTTTCATAGAATTTTTGCCATTAAATTCAGCATTTTGATCATCTTTGAGCTCATTCTTTCTTGCAGCAGTTGTATCAGTTCCAGTTTGTTTCTTAATGACTTGTGGAGCAAAGTAATTAAAGGTTGCTGGACTTTCCATTTGGACTAGGTTTAAATTATAATCATTATTCATATCTTGTTATTTAAAACAATCATCGAAATGTTAGTTCAATTTAGAAATATCCTGGTATCCAAAATACAAACCGAATCGAATAGGGGCCCGTCGTTTTTTCTGCTTGCCATTTTTATCCAAAATGTGAGAAAATAAATTAGCATCAGATTGCAGGTTATTGAGTTCAAACTTCCAGTCATAATTGTAGTTGTTGCTCATTGTGGCACTCGTAGTTGTAGACATAAGATGATGAGATTTTGGTTTGAGACTTTTTGCCGTTATTGCAAAGAACTTTGCATATTATGCCTCAATCGATAAAAGAAAATTCTCGCTGAATAAATTTCATTTGAGTACTAATCATTGGCATTATCAAGCAATTAAGCAATCATTCTATTAACAATATTGTAGTCACCATTTGAAAATGAGTTAATTCGATTTTGACGATTCAGTCTTCCAGTCGATGATTGAAATCATGGAACGGTTGTTCAAACAAACAGGCTTGTTATACTTCGCAAGTGGAATGGAAAGGATATCCAACGCGACACTTTGTGTACATCAACTTGTCCGCTACAATCAAATGTGTCTGATTGATAAGGAAAAACTTTTGTTATTATGTATTTGTAAAGTTCGTATTCCTGCAAGTTAAGCAATTTCAGTTTTTACTGTATTATTGTTTGTCCAATTACGTTTTTTTCAAGGATTTCATAATGTGTTGATTGTTGACTGTTGTAAATAATTAACTTCTACGATACGCTTATGTATTAAGGGCATAGTTGTGCAGGTTGTTGTAGTTGTGTTTGTGTTGTAGGTCAAAGGCAACAACAACTTTTTTCGTGTCAATCTAGGCAAACATGTAATGTGCGTCGTTCATTAATAAATGAAATTCGTCCTCCCACAATACAATCAAGTAATTGTGCATTGTGCTGATTGTTTTAAGGTTTGGGTGGTTAATAATCTTAGTAGTAAACATGCCTATACAATATAGTTATAATCTTCGATTTAAATATTAAAAAAGTAGTATATTTGTAATGTAATGACTGATTTATTTACATCGACCCATAATAAAATTCAAAATTAGTCCCGGTCCCTCTTCCTGACATAGATATTTTAATGTTTTGCATTTAGGTTTATTAATTTTAATATAATTTATATTTTTGTTTGTCCAGATAACAATCAACGATGGGGTCCTTGTGGAATATATTCAATCCTGCGGAGTATTTTAGATATTTTAGGGACTATATGGATCATTTACTGCCAGGAGAAGAAACATGGATAATAGGCGATCAGGTAAATACTACATAAATATAAAAATGGTTAGGAAAAAGTATTTTAAAATTAAAATTATTAAAATGGAAAATGTTTTAATTTTTTCAGATTTTCATATCCACATTACTGGTCGTTCTAATCTTGATTATTACCGCAGCAGTATTTATTTCTCGCCTATATCATCAAAGGAGTGAGTATTATAAATAATACGCTTCTATTTAATTTATCTATCATTCACGATTCACGAAGTACCTAGCTATGGCTAGTTATAGTAGTTTAATAATATTTGTAATTACTAAACAAATTAGTAATTACATTTTAGAAAATATTTGATAACTTCACTTTCTGTTTCCTAATTCGTTATTCATTTCATAATTACCAGACGAAGCTCGTGAAGCCGCCGCTGGTCAAGGAAAACCTCGGTTTCGGAAACGAGATAAAGTAATGTTTTATGGACGAAAAATGCTCAGAAAGGTCAAGTCCATTTCAGCTGGGGCAAACAAAAAGAAAAAAATTATTTCCAAAATTACTAGGAAACTCTTGATGAAAAAGGAAGCTGCGCCACCTCAACTTCAGGTGATTTACTTGAATCAAAATGTTATTTCAAAACGTTCAAAACAAAATTGATTTCCTATAATATTGGAAAATACTTTTGAAATGTATAGGTCTTGGAACCCCCCGTAGAATATTTACAAGAGGATTTGTCAAATAAAGCCGATCAAAGATTACCACAAGAAATTACTTACATGCTCCAGAGCATACGGTAAATTGTTTAATTCGACATGTTCAACACTATAACTACAAAAACTATGTCTCACTCAGGTTTTCGTTTTTTAGAATGTTTGGCATCTTTGAACGTCCACTATTTTTGGAACTTTGTAAGCATATGGAGACAGTGCAAGTGGCAGGTGGTCAATACTTGTTTAGAATTGGTATGTACTGTCCTCGGCACTATTCGGTAGATATAATTTTTTCATTGCTTACTTTTTTGGCCATCATTTTAAGATTGTTAATACATTTACAGGGGAAGCCGATGAAAATTTTTACGTCGTACAGAGTGGAAGATTGAATGTTTTTATAACTGAGTCGGATGGTTCTGTAGTGTCCTTAAAAATAGTAAAGGAAGGAGACTCCATTGCCTCTCTGCTCAGCTTCACAGATGTTCTAACAGTAAGATATTATGATCATAATATTTTCTGAATAATAAATATTATTATTACGTTTATTAAGGCCGAACTTGCGAGGCCTTCATGTGAATCACTAACCAGTCACTGTATGTCTGTGGATTTGTCCCAAATCGACTCCAAGTTTGGCCTTACTTATAATGCGCAATCTTTAGATTTGGTTTATTATTCGATACTTGTAATTCATCAATACAAATTTTTTTAGGGTCATCCACAACCATTCAAAACTGTTTCGGCACAAGCCTTGGACAGTTCTGTACTTTTAAAACTACCTGTTGCTGCCTTTCAAGAAGTTTTTGAAAAGTATCCCGAAACTTTTGTACGGGTAATTCAGATTATTATGGTTCGTCTCAACCGAGTTACATTTACAGCGTTACATCAGCATCTGGGCTTAAGCCACGAACTCGTGCAAGCTCCTCGGCGTAAAAGTGTCGTTGGTACAGGATCTCCCACTCGACGTAATACAATTATGCATTTCCCTGGCTCTTATGAAGATACCAATCGCACCCCAGGTAGGTTCTTTGCACGTTGGATAAAATCTCTTGCAATTATTTATTATTTATTTATTAACAAAATTTTGGTTTTATCTTTTAGACTTGCTTGATTCTGATCAGTCTACTCCTAATGTATATCCGATCGATTCTCACGGAAACAACATGGGAGGAGAGTCTCAAATGCATCCGTTTGTGCAGCAGAATGCAGGTACAAGAAAACGGCATAGTGTTCCGATCAACATAGCGGCTCATACAGTGGGAGGCATGCACGGTGACGGAGTGCCTGTTAGAACACTTCCTGCTCACATGGAAAGTAATGTGGAGTATGAAGAAACAATAAAGCACGCTGAAGAATGTTTCCGCCTTAGTCTGGGACTGGAAGATTGCTCCCTTCTCAAAGATGTTATTAGTTTGACAGAAGTTCCAGCCGGAGCTTATTTAACCAAAGAAGACACTCAGCATGTAAATTAATTCATTTTGATATTGCATAATATTTACAAAATCAAGTTGGAATTGAATCTATTGAAAAAGAATGAAAATTTTGTAGGACGCTGGATTGGTCTACGTTCTTGGAGGAATGTTGACTTTAACACAAAAGGAAAACGACCGGGATGTTCTTATCTTTAATGCTTATGCAGGGGAATTTGTTGGAGCATTATCAGTTCTCACTGGAGAGCCTTCCATTTTCACAATTCGAGCGAAACATCACACCCGCGTAGCCTTTATGTCGTCGTCGTCATTTTACACGTAATTTTATTTAAGAGATTAATCGTATATCGTGGCATAAGCAACATTACCATGTTTTTATATTATTCTCACTTTTCCTTTCCAATCTAGGATAATGTCTGCTAAACCCAAAGTAGTTTTACATGTTGCTCATATTGTTGTAAAACGACTCAGTCCATTTGTTCGACAAATCGATTTTGCAATGGATTGGAATTTCGTAGAAAGTGGTAGAGCTTTATATCGACAAGGTGAAGTTTCGGATTGCACTTATATTGTACTCAGTGGACGCCTCAGATCTATTGTTACACGAAAAGATGGCAAGAAACAACTTGTAGGTGAATACAGTCGGGGTGATTTGGTCGGAATAGTAAGTTAATAATGCTTTCCCTTTTAATTGTTACTTACTGCGAGTTACTGCTACTGGTGACAATATTTTAGAAAAGCATAATTTACAAATTACATCGTTTGCTTATTCGTTTTAGGTGGAAACTTTGACTTGTACTCCAAGAAGTACAACAGTAATGGCAGTTCGGGACACTGAGTTAGCTAAACTTCCCGAAGGCCTTCTTAATGCCATTAAATTAAAATATCCTATTGTCGTCACACGGTTAATTAACTTGTTGGGACACAGAATATTGGGTAAAGAATGAATAAATAAAGTTACCTTTATGTTTTTTGGCAATTAAAAGTAATGAAAATATCTGAATTGTTTTTTTTGATGAAAATAAGGATCGTGGCAACAAACTAGTATTGGTGGCGGAACATCTACTACAACTTATGACAACAAATCTGTTCATGTGAACTTCTGTACAGTTGCCGTGTTGGCAGTCACTGAAGATGTCCCAGCGTCAGCATTCACATACGAATTGATGCACTCATTATCTAACATAGGTAGATTGTCGGATGAAAAAAAATTGACTTTTAATTTAGTTATTTGTGACAATGACATTTTTCCCCATGTTATGATTTATGATGATTGTTTTGTACAGGCACTTCTTTGAGACTAACATCGGATTATATCAAAAAGGTTTTAGGAAGCAGCATAATGGAAGCTCCTAATGAATATAAACTCAATTCATGGTTGGCTCAACAAGAAGATAAACACCGTATTGTCTTGTACCAGTGTGATACTACCATGACTTTATGGACTCAACGATGCATTCGACAGGCGGATTGCATCTTTATTGTCGGTTTAGGTGATGGAGAACCGAAAATAGGAAAAGTATGGTTATCATTATCATATAATATATAATATTATTATAATAAACCATTATATTATGTTATGTTTAATTTATTAAAGCCAATAATTTTTTAACCATAGGTTGAAAAACAACTAGAGCATCTGGCTGTTCGAACACAAAAAGAACTGGTGTTATTACATAAGGAAGGAGGAGAAAGACCGAAAAATACTGCCGCATGGTTAAATGCTCGTACTTGGTGCTCGTCACATCACCACCTGCAATGTCCTAAGCGTATGTTCTCAAAAAGAATAAAAATTGTGAGTAAATTAAAGTTAATGTATCTTTAAAAGTTGTGACGTTTCCAAATGAAAGAATCAAATTAATGTTTGTTGGAAAATTCTGTAACAGTCGGATTATTATTCGAGATTGATTCGAACGGAGCCAAATATTCATTCAGACTTTTCCAGACTTGCTCGTTGGCTCACTGGAACTAGCATTGGTTAGTTTTTATAATCATTTTATATCGAAATGATGATGTAGTTGTAATATCAAACTTACGAGTATCTTATTGTAGGGCTTGTATTGGGAGGCGGTGGCGCCAGAGGAGCAGCTCACGTCGGTATGATAAAAGCTATCCAAGTAAGTTTTGTATAATATGTTGTCATTGTCACAAACCACAAACATTCGCTTATGCTTCATTCTATCAATTTTATTTTCACTTTATAACAGGAAGCAGGTATACCTATCGATATGGTCGGAGGAGTAAGTATCGGTAAGCGTTGGAGTGTCTACCATCTAGCTATAAAATAATGACATGAATAACAATATGTAACTTTTTGTTAATTCAATGATTAGGTGCTTTCATGTCAGCTCTGTGGGCATCAGAGAGGAATATTACAACTATGACTCAAAAAGCACGAGACTGGAGCAAAGTATGTGAACAATGAAGTTTAAATTAATTTCGGGCGCATGATTTAATAACGTATATAACAACTATCTAATCCGTAAATGCTATTTATTGTTTGCTTTTAGAAAATGACACAGTGGTGGAGACAGCTCTTAGATTTGACGTATCCAATCACTTCCATGTTTTCTGGAGCTGGGTTTAATCAAACCATTAAAGACACTTTTGAAGACATTCAAATAGAAGATTTATGGTTACCTTACTTCAATGTAACCACAGATATAACATCAAGTTGTATGAGAGTTCACACTCACGGTAAGATCTATTTTCATTCAATTTTCGGATAAATCAGTGTTTATATTCTAATGCTATAGCTATGTCTTGCGCTTCAGCTGGAAATGAAGTTCTGCAAATTGTACAGTTAGCCAGTAAAATCAGATAATTAGATCCAAAATGTATTTCTAGTTAATGTTGCAAGTTGCAAGGATGCAAATATTTTATGTTGTGTTCTTAAATCAAAAAGCTTTTGTTATTATTGAACATAATATAGAGAGTAGACAAGAAAACCACACTTGATTTGGTTAACTAACCATGAATTAAAATTCCAAAGCATATTAGTACCATTACATAGATGCAGACGTTGTTATATAAGTTACGACTTGGTCAATTGATTAAGAAGCTCACTAGACTTTTTGCCTGGATGTGGGGTGGTTTTATTTTAAGTGCTTTTGATTTTGAATGATTAATGTTTAGAATTTCATTACCCTGTTTCGTTCTTAGTTCTTGTTCTTAGTATTATTTACCTGTGTATATACATGCTTTGGTTTGGGTGGGTTTAGTTTTGAAGTAGTTAATGTAAATATTAATGGTAGTTGAAAGTTAAGTTGTATCAGTAGTATAGTATGTCTTTGTCTCTGTAGTTTCTTTGGGAAGTTAAGTAGGAAAAGCGAATTAAGACAAGTTTTATGTTTGTTTGATTACCTCTATACCATAAGCAGTTTAATTATTAGTATATCAAACAGCAAATTATAGTAGCGTGATTATTAATAAAAGACGTTATGATTCTTAGGTTCTGTCTGGCGTTACGTAAGAGCCTCCATGAGCCTGGTTGGTCAATTATTTTTGTTCGAGTCAATTTTAGTCTTTTATGTATTTATACAAAAATGCAATATTATTATAATTATAATTTAGAAAAAGTCATTCAGAATTGATTTTTGTAAAAGATTTTAAAATAATCTATCTCTACTTGTTAATTAGAGCGGATACATGCCGCCTTTATGTGATCCGAGCGATGGTCACCTACTGCTTGACGGAGGGTACATTGCTAATCTACCTGGTAGGTTGAATATTAATATATTTGGTAATGGTACCTGAGAAGATTTATGTCGGTCGTAGATCAATATTGTGTTTTGTGGATTTTTAATAATCTTACGTATACATTCTGTAACATGTGAATAGTGTTGCATTAATTATTACTTTATTGTTGTGTTAGTGTCATTTTGTACATTTCACATTGAATGTTGTTGCACGTTTTATTTATGTTGTGGTGTAAAACATTTTTATCCGTGATGTGATTCCAAATTCAGTTTAGGAGAGAAAAGTATTAATTACCGCTACATCGTGATATGCTCTCAGTATGTAATGTGTAATCTACGTAGTCTAGTATTTTTATATGCACTTTGCACTTGGTATTTGTGTACACAATAATAAGCTACCTAAGCCTAAGGCATATGTAGGACACCCTTTTTAACCTTTACAAAATTTCACACCACTGATTATGAGTTCGAAGTCTCTAGTCTCTAAATTAATTGTTAGAAGAATCTTTGTAGTTACTTTGCTTTTTCTTCAAGGTAAGTGTCTCTAAGAAAGGGGGAAAGCGTCGGTAACTCGTAAGATGCTACAGCAATTAATTAGAAACCCTTTTTGTACCTATTTAGTGACTATTCTACTATTTCGTTTTCAATCATTTATGAACTATTAACCACTTTTGTCTAGTAAGAATATAATACATTGATTAGGCTGGTATGGACCGCTTTACCTTATATATCCTATTACACGTTAGATGAGATCACATTTACATTTGCAGCAGATGCAAGCGTACAGTCCTATCAAATCGATTTACGATGCTTCAATCTGGTAATTTTGAAAAATCTGTCCAAAGAGTCAAAAAACACTCACAAAAGATGGAATGCAATTTGTGCTGCTTTTGTCATGAGATGCACGGATGATCTCTCGGAACACACGATCAATTGACCAAGTGGTTCTTCTATAGATGGGTGTGCAATGTACTTCATTAAAGGAGCAATGAGTTGTGTTTCTGTTGATAATTCTGGAACACTGGATGGAACGATTGATGGCTTTGATGGCTATATCTAAAAAGTGGGCTGCTGATGATAATTCTAATTATTCAAGTCAATAAATGAGTTTTGTGATCTAAATGGACAGGAAGTCTTTGGAGATATGTCAGAGCCTCTGAAACATGGGTGCCACTCTTCCCTCCTATGTGTGATCCAATAGACGGTCATCTTCTCGTGGACGGCTGCTACGTGGACAACGTACCAGGCTCGTGACATTTTCACAATGCACCTATCTATCTCTGTCAAACAGTGATAACTTGCAAATAAATATGGCTGCGTGAATTTAATATTTGTTAAACAGCTATTGCACAATTTTGGGTGAAATGAGACAATCATGCAGTTTTGAAAAAAAATCTAAAAAACTCTTCGGACCGACTAAATCTTTTCTGTTACCATTTACCTTAATAGTTTTTTATTAAGTATAATTTGATTATAATATTTGCATTAATCTCGTTACAGCGGATGTTATGAGAGGACGGGGAGCTAGATATATTTTGGCTGTGGATGTTGGATCTCAGGATGACACAGACTTAACAAATTATGGGGATTCTCTTTCAGGGTGGTGGCTCTTGTGGCAACGATGGACAAGTCCATTCAGAGCTACACCCATCAAAGTACCTAATCTGCCTGATATTCAGTCTAGGTTGGCGTATGTGTCGTGTGTTCGACAGCTAGAAGAAGTTCGTAATAGTGACTATTGCCACTATGTTCGACCTCCTATTGACAAATACAAGACTTTACAATTTGGCAGTTTCGATGAAATAAAGGTAAGGCTGAAAAATGATTTTGAAAGCATTTCGTTTTTTTGGAAAAATGATTAATAAGCTCTTTTTTGTTAGGATGTGGGTTATCATCATGGAAAGACGTATTTTGATGGTATGCTGAAAGGTGGATCAATTTTACCCTTCCTGCACGCTGGAGGAAATAGACAACAAAAAAACCAAAGGGAGCGAACAAACGAGAAGTTAAGCGGAAATTATAATTTTACAGATTTAGCTCAAATTGTTTGTAAAATTCGAAGTTCCGTTCCTCCAGGCACTGATGATGGTACGTAGGGAAATGTTATGCTCTATATTTTAAAATATTCTAAATCTATTTGTACTATGGTTAGTAAACTCATTTTTTCTTTAAAAGATTATTCGGACGAGGATACAGATTATCATGATGGTGGCAACACTTCTGAACCATCCCTGGATTATAATTCATTTTCCGCATCTGCCCAGGTAAATAATTTGAAAGTAAAGGTTTCAGTTGTCAGTTAAACTGATTGTTTAAATTTTCAATTGATAAAATATGTTTTTGTAATTTCAGAACTCTGGAGTGTTGAACAGTCGACCTTCAATGAGGAAGTCGCCATCATTTTCTGAAAATGAAATGGATTCTGAAAATGAATTTTCCAAAAACTAGTTCCTTTGGTGCGGGTGCAAGGAAACCCTGATAATAGATAACCAAGTGCATTGAATAACGAGCAGTTATTATTAGGACTAGTCAAAACTTTGCTAAATTAGGTGTTAATATTGATTACGAGCCATCCAAGGTGTCTGCAAGTGCAACAAGTGATTTATCGGACAACGATTTACCTATACCTGTAACTCAACGGTTAAATACCAAAGCGAAAGCGTTTGCAGAATTTTTCTACTCAAAAAAGTCACTACAACTATAACGTCAGAATCTTTGCATAATATTCCATTCGTGAAACACTTTTGTAAATGATACAATACATGAATAGTGAAATTCTACTTAGATTAGCATTTTCATATTTGTTAAATAGCTGTATGTGTTGAAGACGCGTAATTTACTATGTAAATTTATACTTGACATCCTAACGATGAATTATTTTTGATTTTTTGAGTTACATGAGTTTTTTACGTTACGTTACCTTCTCTGCAGCTTTTATTTAAGATATACTAAATGAGGGTGCGTAGATTATAGCAATTGATTGATAATTATTATATGAAATCAATTGACTTCCTCGCAAAAAGGACTTTCTGACTTCATTTCCCATGCACTATCCTTTCCTACTTACGTTAGTTAAAATAAATAGCCTTATCATCACATATATTGTGCTTAAGGAAGCTTAAAGAGCACGTTGATGTATAAATTAAATATATATTTATTCGAAAACTATAAACGCAATAAAAATTGACTTCATTTCACATAAAAATAAAGTTTGTTCATTTTTCTTTTGTTATTTTAAATCGGGGTCCAGTACAGACAAGAAAGTGCCTACAAGATGCAATGATCCGGTTATTAAAACATTGATTCGTTTTCCTTTAGAAAAACTTAACAGCTCGTTCTGAAGCAGCGGTTCCATTGCAGGATTTTCATTGGCATCTTGAATTTCATCTCCAGTTGATAATACTTCTAAAAATTTCAGAGTTGTGTCTACATCGGGGAACACATGAGCCTTTGACTCTTTTGTGAAGCTTGACCATTGTCTTTTCCGCTCACTACATTTCTCCATACTTTTTTCTGTTGACTCCAGTGCTGACCAATTATCTACATAAATAAACTGGACTTTAGAAAATTTTCTAATTCACCAAGTCATCTCATAAATGTTGAGTGTAAGAAGTAAAATTTCACCTGTATTGGACGAGTAAGAATTAGAAATTACTAATGGGCAAAATAAAGCAAGAAAGAATTTTTCGGATGTTGCAAAAGGTTTCATGAGATCTTCAGCTTTCCTATCCCCCGTCAAATAAAATATCAGAACCCTGACCGAATTACTGTCTGCTGTCTGGTTTAGAAACCAATTTCTGGTAACGGATAAACTGTCTTCTGTATGAGCACCATCCACGTAATACCATAAGTTTTCGTTCCTTTTTAAAATCTATTATCCATACAAAACGAATTACATTACCGTAAAATATCGATTTAACGACCTGGGGGGTTATTTGAAGAATCAATATGATGTTTGCGGGATAAAGCAGTGAAAGGTGGAGATTATTTGACAAGGGTGTTAAAACTCGATGTTTACGGTGTTCCATTTCTTATTTATCCTTACCTGTTTAATACAACACGAATGAATACTTATGAATACTAGCACTGACCTGAAATCGTCCAGGCCATTTGCAAAATTGTAATCCAGATCTGTGGAACGGAAGTACTAATTGTGTATTCATCCCATTTTGGTAAGGCAATACAGAAGTTTCACTTATTATTGAGGGGAATTTAATCTTTAAAAAAGAATTCGCAAGGTGAATGGCAAGACTGGCATTTATCGCAGAAACAAATCCATCGTCAATACTTAACTGGATATTTTGAGTGTAGCTGTGTAATGGTGGTACAATGGTCAAAGGACACTGTAAACGAATCAAAAGATGAGTTATTCTCAACTTGACGACAGAAAAATGAAAATACAAGGACAAAATGTACCTTTGCTGCTGCAGCACATTCTTTGAGCAAGTGAAGGATATGAGGAGGCTGAGAAAATACAGTGAAAGCTGGAACATTTTCTTTCATAACGCCTGCCTTGTTTCTAGCTATCTCTTCTAACGTATTGCCTAGTAAGAACTGATGTTCCAGACCCAATGATGTTATTCCAACAACTACTGGTTGGCTGCAGTGGCAAGAAAAAAGAATAAATGTGATTAGTAATTCCGAGGCTTATCGTATGTACCATATTAACCGTACCCTTAATTTTTAAATAAATACCGTAACACATTTGTAGTGTCATTTTTTCCCCCAATTCCTGCTTCTATAATGGCCACGTCCACTTTCTCTTTGAGAAATACGTAAAATGCCATACAAGTGAGAAATCGGAAGTAACCAGGAAGGTCATTTTTATCTTCCTTAAAAATGTATTACAAGTACAACAATGTAATTTTTGTTTTTGGTAATAATGCGGAATAAGGAGAAAGCATTCTAAACTACATAGCCTTATGTATAATATTTGTAAGGTATAGCCGTTTGTTAATTACCGTTACGGAGTTAAGGTTGTTGAAAGTGGTGAAAAAATATTTGGTGAACTGCTCTTTAGTTAAAGGCTGCCCATTGATTCGAATTCTTTCTCGAGCAGCCACAAGATGTGGGGAGGAAAAAAATCCCGTTTTCAGTCCTGAGTGTCTCAAAATTGATTCAGTGAAAGCACAAGTCGTTCCTTTTCCCTTTGTTCCCACTACATGTATCACATTCAACGAATCAAGTTCTTCAAGCTGCACTCCAACCCCAAGAAGGGACCTTTTCGTTTGTGGAATCACTGCAAGCGCCGTTTTTTGACGATCTGCTCTTGCGGCTTCCAATACTTGAGCATTTGACTGCAGTTTATTTAGCTCGGTGATTGCGTCCTATATTCACAAAGTTAATTAATAAAATGTTTCTGCATCTGCTTCTTTCTACTTTCTATATCATTTTTGCATACGTACGATCTTTTCTCTTAAGGCTAAGTAACAGGAAAAACCAATCTCACATGATAAAACACTAATCAAAAATGTTTATTTATTCGATTTGAAGTCCGCAGGAATGTACTTTTATTTCGTTAATTGTAAGTCTGTTTTGCTCTCTGGGTAAGCAGGCTTAGCAGGCAGCTCAAACCAGACCCTCAGTCAGACAAGAGTAGTCCAATTGGACAAATAAATATTATTGGGGTAATGTGACACGGTGTGGGTCCCAAAATTCTTTTTACTACAGTTGCAATTTACATTACAACTTACAACGTCATAAAAGTACACTCCGCTTTACTTTCGTTAGTAGAAAATCAGTTGAAACGTGACAGTAAATATATTTTTGGTCTGTGACTTACAAAATGTCTGGTCTTCTATACTATCTATACATAATAGTGTCTCATTAACCTGTAATGTAGTATGGGAATACATGGGAATAATTATAAATGTATATAGCTTAAAGTACAAACCTCGTATTTATAATTGTTGTTGGACATAGTTGAATGTTTAGTGGATGTAGACATCAGTCTGAATTCTAATACTCTTCTGGTAGCTTTGAATAAGGATAAAAGCCTATTGGCCATATAATGAGGAAAACCCGTTGAAAAAGCAGAAACTGCTATGACCACCTGTGGATGAATTCAAAAATGCATCACTCTTAACAATCAAGTCGGTAACCTCTGTCTGTACTCTAGCTCTTACTTACCTAAAAGTACCTACCTACTACCTACCTACTTAAATACATAGTACACATACTTAGCATACAAGAAACTCAAGAAAGTTGCACTTCAAATTAAAATGGTTGTTGGCAATTGACACAATTATGAAAACTGAAATAGATTTCAAACTATCACTGTAATATTATGCTCTGTTAAATGAAAAGTTGTCGAAAACTTCAATTGAAACTTTACAACTAAAACATGCATATACCTGACCAGGTTTTGTAAATAGACTTTACTAGTATATCGTGCCTATCATCTACAGCCTCTATAGGCACAATAGGCAGGGTAGAATGTAATTGGATATTTTTGTATTTTTATTTGAGTGCGTAGCGTAATGCGTAGATTTATTTTGCGTGTTGATAGTTTCAATTCTCTGCATAGTCTTGTAAATGAAGCTGTCTCTTACTTGAACCTCGCTGTCTCAAATCAATCTCCTCAATGCTAGTTATAAATCTACATACGCTGTACACTCAAACCAAGCTTCAAACACTGCAGGAAGAGATATTAAAATAATGATTTGTATAACTTATCATTAGGCTATACAGGTTGTCTGAGAATTCCGAGTATTAACTATCATGTCTGTATTCTGTATCATAAACATCATAACAAATAACACGACTGAATGCTACTAAATGCTACACTATCATATAGCATGAAAGTAGTTACGTGTATAATATTTTATAACAATTACAGACTAGGCTTGCATTTGATACATACATAATATCACAATATTCCATATTATATGCAAGCAGAACGAGTGGACTGCAATGTGATGATGAGTTGGCAATTAAATACGGGTTATATGGTTATGTTATGTTATAACGATAAGGAAGCAGGATTTTAATTTCCCAACACAAAACTAGCAAGTCTAATTGTGATAAGATAAAAGCTGCATGGCTCTCGCTTCCTTGATCTTCCCTTCCCTCTGCCTCCTATCAGTTTTGCCGTTTTGCTCCGTATAGGATAGGATGATAGGAATATGATTGATTGATTGATGATATTTATTATGATGAATATGAACTCTATAAATATATATGAATGTGAAAGGGTGTGCAACAAGCTTGTATTAACATTTCCATATGTCGCGTATTTATTGTCTGATATCTTCTAACGCATAATGCCAACGTTTGTATTGTACTATTCGATATCTGCAAAACAGACAAATTCGACTACTGAGCCATCTGGTATTTTCTGA
>JABASD010003326.1:0-20734 GCA_019776165.1 Pogonognathellus flavescens
AAAAATGAACTTTAAAAAAATCATTTTGTCTGCACTAAATTAAGAGCCATAGATAAAGAGCTTACTTAATACATTGATGTGAATAGATGTTGAATGCCAAAAAGCCGGCAGTTGAGATATTTATGTATTTACGAACCAATGTGTTCGTTTAAAAGTCTGTTCCTTCTTCTTTCTAGTAGTATCTCTTTGAAATGGCTGTGTCTTATGTGTATATGACTTTAGCTGTAATGCTGAGTTGAGAGTTTTCATGACGTAAGTAGTAAAGCCGAAGAGGCCGATTGATAGTTGAATGAATGTAGTTTCTTTGAAATTCCTGGATCAGCATTCTTTTGCAATTTTTCAATTCACTTCCACTTATAAGAAAAGGGAGATATAAAAGAGAGTTATGTTTCTCACAGTACAAAGAAGTTAAGTCGATCATTTGATGTGATGTGTATGTTATGTATGTACGTCAGTACAAAGTACGTTGAGATTAGCATTATTGCAACAAAAGTACTAGAGAGCGGCCTGTTTACCGCATTCTATGTAGGTACTATCGAATATTTCGTGTTATAGACATCGACAAATCTTGGTAAACACTTGTATCTTTTTACGTGTATAGAAATAATGTAATGAGAAAAATCCCGACGATGCAACATTATTATGTCTTCTTTGTATTTCGTCAATGTTCCTTATTACTTGAGACGTACGTGGCACGATTTATACAACAAGGCTACATATATGCAAGTGCAAACTTCAAGACAGTGAAACAAGACCTTTGACAATGTTCAATTAATTCATTGAGTGAGAAAACTTGCGGTTTTCTTTGCCAAACAGCGCAAAGAGTAGAAAGTGAAGGCGTGTTAAGAAAAATACAAAGTAAGTGTATCGGAAATGTAAAAAAATACTTGTTAGAACTAAAACATTGTAAATGCATTAGCTGACGATGATTCTTCCTTCTTTTCATTATGTATATAGAGTATATAGACACTTTGCTAATAAAATAAAGTGCCTTAGTACCATTGTATAGTCCTGATATAAAAGAAAGTAACTATACACTATACACTCTGAATATAAAGGGTTTGTCATTAATATATCAGATCATCAGATACGTTTCGTTGGAATTACAATTAAATTGTATGTAGAGACAGTTTTCTAACATCTTGTGCGTCACTTTCAACAACTACTGCATTAGTTATTTGCACAAGTTGATTCAGAGGTCTTTTAATTTCCCTGATGGAACTGTTTAATGGTATAAGTGAATAAGTGAATATATATATATAGAGAGAAGGAGAAGGGGAGTGCATTAAATGCAATAGGAACTAATCAAAGTGGTTTGGTTTGGATATGTCTCCGTTGAGATGTTGTGTGATGTGATTGTGCTTAAATTACACGATTGTGAGCTCTATTGTCTGCAAAAAGTCAAATGAAGGAGAAACACGAGGTTTTCCGTTGCAATGTGACGAAGTGACTCATCTCTGGCGGCGGTGCATGCATCCGCACATAATAGTAGTAAAAGTAATAGTTCTCTCTCCCTGTCTGTAAGAAAGGCTCTGCTTGTCTCGGTTCGTTTACTTTAACTTTGCCAAAAGAATCCAAAATGCATATTCTTAATTTAACACTTGTCCTCGTATATTCCCGAAAGTACTAATCGAAGTCGTTCTAATACTAGTAAAACCATTAGTACTAATACAAAACGGTGCGTGCACTATTACCACTGTATTGTTTAATAGTTTTTACATTTTTCTACTATACATACTATCGCAGTAAAGTAAAAGGAATGATAACAAACAGCCAAATTGTTAGCTTTGGATACATATATTCCGTATTTACTCAGTTTCTCATGGTAGTAACCTTTTAAGTGAACTTAAGATTGCATTTACAGACATCGATGTATTATTCCTTTCCTTATATCAGCTATACTTGTATTTAGCATTTCCTTTTAGCATTGCTAGTATATGTCCGTATATTAAAGGAGTCTTACTTAGTATTGTAATACATTTACATGCGGAAATCTAACCAAGTAAAACCAGAGCGCTTTTGCTTTGTGAGCTGGTGCTGTGCATGCTCGTGGGTTTATGTGGAGTATTTAAAGTCTAGTTAGGTCTAGTCAAGTCTGGTAGAAATGCAAATGTCATGCAAAGAAAAAGCATGGGTCTTTTTTATTTACAATCGGGCCTGCTGCTGTGGTAGTTGAAACGAATTGTCTTCGAATGTCTTGTCGACTCAATACGTATCTCACTCTGGCTACAGTTCGTACTGTTACAAACAACAAAGTAATACTTTATTGTAGTAGTAGACATGCAACAACACGTATATATACGTACAATAAAACTGTTTATAACTCGAACCACAAATTATAAATAAAAAACGGTTTAATTACAGTCGCGAGTTATAAATGGGTGGCAAGTGCCTTTTTTATGGTGTAGCAAGTCTCTAAAATTTGTCCTCGGAAACCGAAAAAATATTTTCTTTGTAAAAAATTAAATTAAATTGTGTGCCAGTGTTAGTTAAAGAAATCAAGGCAGAAAGTAGAATATCTAGACACGCCTACCTAATCTTCTAGTATGATAATGCATTTCCACTCTGAATATAGGGAGAACCAATCAAATGAATTTTCAGCACAGGAGTATACGCACACAAAAATCTACAGGGAGAACGCTATCATCACCTTGACACAGAAACTGCAATTTTGCAAAACTACAGATACTACTTTATACTTTTTGTATGTCTATGTGTGATTCGTTATCTTTCGAGTAGGTACACATATAGTGAGTGTTTCAGGAAAGAAGAGATAAAACTAATCCTGAATTGCATTAAATACATTAGCTTTTTCCCTGATCCGGTTTAGCATGGATACGAGAGTTTTGCTCTTTGCCTCTTTGGTATGTGCGTTGCAATGCATATACGTTCATAAATAAATAATGTTTGCACTCATCATCCACTCCTAAAATAGATCCTTTAAACTTTACACACATAAACATAAAATATTTTAGTGTTATTGTCCCTAATGACTTTACAACACACATAACAATCTCCCGGTACAAACCAACAAATATCTCACAGGAGCAGCTAGTGCATTAAAATATTAATAATTTATAGAATTTTATACCTTTCCTCATCTTTTTTACTACTAAAATGTTAAAACCACTGTAATGACCTACTAATATTGAAAAATAAGCAGCTATACTGGAGAATGAAGAGAATTTTAGCATGGTAGTCATTAGATAAATGGAATTAAAGATGTATTATGTATTACTTATATATAGAGTTGATCAATGTGTAGGTAATAGCAATAAGAAAGAGAATATTGGATTTAAATGATGTGTTTGATGTGCCATTAGAATGGAACTGGCGTATTAATGTAGGACGAGCATATTTTTAAGTTGAATTTAGTGTCACGTGAAGTGAAGGCTAATGGTTGAATAGCTGCTGTGTGTGAGTATGTAAATGTGTACATACGTACGTGTTAACTGTACGAGATGATGATGAGTCTCATGACTGTAAGTGTTTGCTTCGTTTCGTGTGTCTTGAGAATTTTTCTGATGTACTGCACATTACTTGTTCTGTGGTAGTTGTGTTGGGTGTGCTCTGGATTTTACTTGAAGAAGAAGAAGAGCAGTAAGCACCTAGGTTAGGTATGCACTAATGGTAGAAATGTACAAATGTACTATTCATTTGTGTCTGTGTAGAAAAGCGTATGGTAACTAACTAGTAGTAGAAGTGCTGTAGTTATTTATAGAAAGATGTTCACAGTAGTATTGCTTGAAGAAGAGAGACTGGCGAAATAAATATAGAACTTTTGACTGCTAGTAACGTTGCTTTGGACATAATTCTCATAAATCATAACTGTATGTATGTATTTATACATGAATTCTCTCATGTAAATCATTATGAAGTGTACTATAGTAGAGGAAACAAACGTGATAAACTTGACTTGCATTAATACGCCTATAAATATACAATTCAGAATGAAATGTGTAAGCAAATACAATAAATAAAGTCATGCACCAACTCTCAACGTAGTAGTAAAGTAAAGTTATAGAGGAACATTGCAAATCTCAATGAAAATGCAATTTCATACATTCAATATTAATGCACCGAAGTATTATTGCACAGTTTTACTACTACCAAAGTAGTAGCCTATATAGTTGTAGCGAATTTCATAATGAAATTCAATTCTGGTTAGCATTAACGTAGGACGGTGGTATTTAAAATGCAAAAACATGGCATTCTGTTATCAGAAAACATTTTTGTGATACAAATTGGCCCTAGTGCCAATGCGACTTTGGTTCAGTTGCAGCTACATGACACGTCAGAAACAAATCACTTTGTTCTGTGGTATTGCCATCGCCTGCCATACATTCTGCCACATTACAAATTAGAATCAGAATTGTACCATAATAAAATAGCTACTAATGGTGTACTTTAATCGTTCTCATGTGTATGCCATTAGTTTCTTAAGTAATACAAAGAGTTTCTCATGCTCCTTTCAAAATACTATGTTTGCACTTGCTGTTGTAACAGAGGGAGATGCGTTTTCTACAAAGTCACAGTCAGTTACAAGAAGTTTGTAGAAATACTTACCACTTACATGCAACGCTTCATATCAAATGAAACGTAAATACACTTTGGGTTGTTGGGATATAAATTTTAATATATTTCTTCGTGCAGTTTACTCACAGGACTAAGAGAGTTGCCTGTCTCGAGTAATAATGGTTTGCGTGTACAAAAGTAGTCGTGGTAGTTCTCCGTGGGTAAACTTACGGTGAGCAGAGAGAGAGTAGGCAATAGTAGTAGCAGTGTGTGCTTTTAATTCACATACGTCAGTAAATCGATTATTGACTGTAACCTTTTATAGCTCAACGGTCCTTTCTTACATAATGTTGTTTTAGCGCGAGCTAAAATAGAACAGAATACTACAACTACACAAACAATAAGAAGCAAGGCAACCGAAACTACAAACACACAAATGTGAGTGTGTGTATATAAATATAAACTCTTTGCGTTACGTTATGAAATGACCCTGGACAAGAAATATGAATGAATTACAAATTTAGAAGGTGAAACGGACGCATATTCTTCGTAGTGCGTTTTTAGTTAGAGAAACGAGCCTTGTGTTTTCTAACCCGCAGTGTTTACACTTTACACTCACTCAGCTCAAACGCATCAATACTTAAACATTACTTTCCGTAAGTAAGTAGCATTTTTGAACACAATACAGTTTTGATCCACTCATGCACTAAAATTTAAATGCAAACAATAACAAGCCCAACATACCTCTTCTTGAACAGTATGCGCTTGTTTTCTCTCTCAGGTGTATTTTACTACTTAAATTAAATACTATACCCATTTATCATTTCTAATAGTGTCATAGCAGAATACCGTAGTAAATGCATACTTCCTAAAAATAGCAGTTTCTGCAAAACTAGAAGGTGAAAGGTGAATAATGCCTTAGAACTTCACATCTTAAAGAAAAAGGCAGAAAATATTTTTTAAATGGGGCACTGTACTACATGTTGTTTCTATCTACGTTCTTAGAGAAGGTAACGTTAAGATACTGCAAGTGTAGTAAGTAGGGTTGCTTTGTTTTGTGTGATGTTTTTATTAAATCAGTAATTTAATTATTTTTGAGAACATGAATCAAGAATATGAAAGTAAATGTACAGTAATTTCTAATTTCCAAGTTCTTTTCAATTAAAAAGTAAATACTTGTAAAATATTCTAACTTGTCTGTTATTTTATTTTAACTTCAGGATTTGTTTTTGTTTCACACAACTATCGCATATCGATGTCATTAGAGCATCGTCAGTTTGTCAGAAGAGAAAAATAATATGTCTTGGTCTGTATCTTTATTTAATTTTTTAAAAAGATTGCAATATTTGCAATCATATTAATTGAATGAAAATAACAATTACTAAACAAAAAATACCCGTGGTTTTATTTCTGGAGCACTTTCACCTTTAAATTAGTATTAGTATGAAACTTGATTAATGCTGTTACTTTTAGAATGTTGTAGTTTGTGCGGATTAAAAAAGGAATAAAGAAGTGATGATTGTTTAGGTATCATTCTACAGTGCTCCTCTCGTATTATTTGTGCGAGAGAACAATGGGTTAAATTAAAATCGTAGTAAAGAAGCTTGCGTATAGCCTTGGGGTGAACGAGCAGCTTTGTATTAATAACATCTCTGTATACAACATTCTATAGGAGTGTCAAAACGAAAATGGAAACTGGAACAGTGAGCTGTGCACGACTACTTTTGCTCAATGACCTTTCCCCAGTGATTTATTACGTCTTCCTTCGTATGAAAACATCATCACACATTGCATGTCAAGCGAACGAAAAGTTTTCCGTTTAATATCCATGATTTTAAGTTTAATATGCTTTCCACAGTAAAAGCTTTTTCTTCTTTTCCAAGCTTTCGTCAACACATCCATTTCTCTTTCATATATATATATATGCAAAATTTCGTAATACCTTTAGGTATACTCTTATGTCAACTCTTATGTGTACTCTATGTAGTCTGTAGTAGGTAGTTAGGGCAAAAATCCATATTTCGTTTTGATTTTAAATGAAAATAGCACTGCTCCCTGTTTTGTGAAATGGAAATAGTTCTGTCATTTGTAAACATGCAAAGTCATGCCTTCTGAATTCCATTTTGTATAACTCGGAGCGAAATGTTTTCTAAAATGAATGCACCATGACCATGTTATACCTACGTTTCATTTTGGTACTTACTAAAATGACAATAGTTTAGTTTCTTGATGCTCTCGTTACTTTCCAAGTGAACAAACAGCAAAGTGAGAATAATTATATACGATTTTAGTCTAAAATCTCTCCATAGTCTAGTCTCAGAACTGTGAAACTACTAACAAGAGAAAAACATGATGGTGAAGGTACTTGAGTTTAGTTTTAGTATACATGGCAGCATGAAAATACTTCAGTCTTGTTCAGTGCCAGTGTAACACAAAAGAAAATAGAAAAGAACAAAGAAGCGCCTTGTAAAAATGTGCGAAGAGTTTGTATCAGGGATCAAGCTACAATTCCTCTTCTCATACTGGTTGTCGGTGGCAAACAACTTTAAAATCTATGTACTTAACAAGTTAGAAGAAGTACGTTGAAGACTTGCTCTAACTACCATTCACGTACTTACGTGTGTAAAAAACTAAAATCAGTTTGTGCATCTTTAAAACGAGTGTCTGTTGGGGAAACTGATACTAGTAATAGCGAGAATTATATATAATGAATATACACTAAACAAAATGTTCACCAGACAATACTCAAACCGTATGGTATGTCATTACATTAATTTACATTCAATTGAATTGAGTATCTGTGTGTACATGAACGAATTTTGTATTGTCAGCTCACTTACTTTGGTTTCAATGGAAGAGTTGTAGTAGAGAAAAGTTCTGGTTTCGTTGGCCACTTCATGGATGACTAAAGTATATATTACAGATTACTCAGCTTTTATATAGTATAGAAATATATACATAGGTATATACGAATATATTTGGGTTGGTTGTTATATGTACTTAGCTCCGCTTACTATGGAAATGTAATTACCTCTGTCTACCATGCACTTTACCATTTACTAACAATGCTCCGGCATTTTTACGGAACATTTTGAAATGGATGAATGTGAGCACGCTAGTTAGCTGATGTGATGTGAGCTGGATCAGTAGTGGTGGTAAGAGACTCGTCTGTTGTTATTTCTCATTATGGTGATTAGTGGTGACTGGAGCACACTCGTTAAAAATTGATCCTCTCTCTCTCTCTCGTCTCTAAAGTTTATGCCTTCGTTGTGCGTTGCTCCTCACACATTCCGCCTCCTATGCAGCGTCCCATATATTCATTCAGAATCCAAACTTTTCTTAAGTTTCCATCGCTCCATGCTATGCTATTAAAATAGTTATACATTATGTGCAAGTTTTCATTGCAATGGCTTCATTGTATAAATTATGTCCTATATATAGGGATAAAATTTCCATATAACAGATTGGATTTCCTTCATACAGAAAATTTCAATACGTATCTGTACATACAGTGCACATGTGGTTGGACTTAGATTGTCTGTATATAAATGTGTCTTCACACCCAACACAGTTCTACTACTTATAATTATTACTTTATCAGAGCTGGGTAATGTTGTGGCATATATGACCCATATAACGATGTAACCATGTATGTATTATTGGAAACATGTAATTTATACTGTGGAAATTTTCATTCGTTAAATTAGTATTTTATCAGAGTGGAAGATTTTCTTTGGTAGTGGTAGTTGAAGTGTAAAACGAATATTATTATGCTTTTGTAATTTCTTCAGTCATGCAGTCAAAATGTAATTTCAATGCGCTTATGATTACCAATCCATCACATTAACAAGTATCTCTTAACGCTTGATTTTGGAAAATGTTCTAGTTTATTTGTACACAATGCACATCACTATCAAATGTCAAATGTACAAAGGTTGCCTAATTTATTTATTTGTAAGCATAGTTTGTTATACATAAGGTATATAGGTATAAGGCAACTATATTATGATATAGATAATAGGTATAGTACATATATATAAGGTTCCGATATTTCGAGCAATTCCAGTTACATCGCTGGCATCATTTTCTCAGCTTTCGTGATTCGTATCTTACATTCTGTCAGTTTGTAGCCTTCATCTGGCTTTCTCTGGATATTTCCAAGCACACGCAATAATATTGATACAACTTATATAAAATGTATACAAAAATGTAGCTTTTGAAGTGATACACACACAGTTTTTCTTTTTTCTGGCATGACACTTCTAGTATAAAGCTCACAGTGAGTGCAGCAGAATAGTACAGTAGTGGAGCAAGAGAGCTACTCAAAATGACAGCTGAACAAGACGAAAACTAGAGCTGTAGAGCAAAAGCACAGAAGAAAGAAAACTGAATTGAGAAGACTTGGAAATCTTAATCGAATATTCATGAAGCTTGTTCTTCCTCTGTTCCATTGTCAGCTCGGTTCTTTCATTTTGGTATATTATGCACCCTTTTCAAATACAAATGAAATCTGGGAGGAATATGTGACGCAAACAGACACACTACATACCTACATTCTACGTATTTACTACACAAACCTACCTAGAGACGATCGTACACAAAATACAATCATACCTACCCTAGTCACCTGCCCTACGTGCTCTTTTTCCTTTTCTCTCTGTATTATGCCCTTCTAGCGTGTATACATACAATATATAAAAATATTACATTATGAAGACTGCATAAAATAACGTAACGACTCTACTACTAGAGACTATACAGCTCAACAAAGATACTACAACTACAACTACTAGAGCTTCACTTAAGTAACTAACCCAAGTAACTAAAGTACCAAGCGCATTATTCTGAACGTAGTAAATAAAGTTGTAAGGTACGCTTCATACCTATATGTAACCATCAAGCGTGCATTGCATCGTGCATACGTATTATTTTGGTTTCGGAGAGAGGAAAAGATGGAAAATACATGAGTACCATATATAGGTAATAGTTGAGTAACTAAAATAATATATTCTCCATAGTATAAGAATTTTGTAGAAAGACATGAGTTTAATATGAATATAAGAAGAAAACTTGGATGCTACAATGAAATCACATGGAAGACTGAAACGAGAAACTTTTCCTCTTTAGTAACGAAAACTAAGTAGGAAACTACGTGTATCCCTGCCTTTTCAGATAAGTCTCTCTTTTCTCTTATTAATGTTGCCATTTTGGAGGAGGCAGGGAAAGCCACACATCTGTAATGCTATACAAAATGCTAAGGTAGCGTCTGCCATCATCCTCCCTCTCTCAGTCCTTCTTCTACTTTCATACTATATGCATTATACTTTTGGTAACTCAAGTTGGCCTGTCGTGGCCTGAGAGACAAGACCTTCAAGTCAAGGTAGACTTTCAGCTTTTTACTTTGCCGTTTTTTGCTGTAGTCTATCTCTATCCATAAGCAGGAATTCTAGGCCATACCACACTACTAGTAACTGTATGTGTACTTTCCTTTTCTGCTTTTACTATTTTACCAGATTCTGTGTATGAAATACTGGCATAATATATAAGAGGCTTTGTGTACACGTAGCCAGTGGTGGATGAAGGCAACGCGCGGTGTGGCGTGGCCGAGGCAATACACGTCTTGTTGCCAAAGTTTTTTGTGTCCAAGCTCAAACAACTGTACTAGTAGGTGCATTAAGTTTTCCGTGGAATTATATAGGCTATCCTAGTAATAATGCCCAAGGGAACATTAATGCCAACTTTTCACCGTATCGGAAGCAACGCTAAGTATACTTTCTCTCTATCCCGTAATAATTGGCGAGGCTGCTGGTCTGACTTATACTTTGTTTGTTTGTATGGTCTCAAATATTACTATTGCTATAAGCTAAAAACTACACTTGCTTTATAAGGTGTACGTTTATGTTACTTGCATCACCAAGACTAAGACTGAAATTATAAATACTACATATTACATATTACTATAGGTACATTTAATGTAAGAAGGTTTTACCCGGTATTTGTGTGTGTAGGTACATGGGAGTATTAAGCTTAAGGGAATAGGGATGAATGTTTATATTACTGCTAGAAAAGGAATGCACTGTAGTTCTTTTAGCATTTCTGATAAAACAGGATGTACCTACTATTTGTGTGCATTTGTTTGGTATGCGTAGAACTGTAGTATGTCTGTGAGTGGTTTGCCTGATGGTATTGTTAGCGAAAACTTAGGATTCGAATGGCTACTTTTCGGCTTTTCCTGGTGATGTATTACCCCTCTCTGCTCTATGATTTTCTTTTCGTAGGACGTACTTAAGTGTAAAAGCCAGGCTTTGGTACGAAGTAAAATATTAAACGCGTAATAGGGTTAGATCGATATTCGCACTAAGTTTTTTCTCTAGAGTGGCTTGACTAACGGAGATTTATTAGTGATGGATTGATTAGAGACGGAAAGAATGTAATGATGCAAGTACAAATGTTCAAATATTGACACTTCAGTCTCGTAATGTGAATGCCTATATACTTAGCAATACAAATACTGCTTATACAGTCAGAGTAAAAATATCTACCTGTGCATGTTCTTCTCAAAATACAGACAGCCTATATTTTATAACGTAATTCGAAATATTGTTAGTTTCAGGTGACATGATACGTAGTATGAAATATTTTGTTGTTATACCTTTAAAATTTTTATAAACTTTCGTAGGTTTTCCTGAAATATACTATGCTACAAAGTTTGTAATAGTTTATCTGCGTATTTAAGAAAGAATTATTTATTGTGTATACGTATTAGCAGTACTTATGTTCTGTGGCAGTAAGCGTAGTGTTTTCTGTGATTGCGTTTGACATGCATTGATATGAATGGGTTTTTAAACAGATTCTGTTTTTTATATATTTCAGATGAGTATACGAAAATAACAACTCCGCGACAGGATGTTCTTTTCAAGAAGGGATACTTGTCACAGAAAAAATCATCTTCGGTGGACAGTACTTCAGCTACGACGACACCGTCCGCCTCTACCAATGGCACTCCTGACACACAGTCCACAAATGGGATCAATTCTGGTAAGAGTGCCAAAACAGCATTTTGAAATTCATTAATTTTCTAAAAGCTAATGAGATAATATAATTATTTTCACCGATGAGTTTTCCAAGAATGCCTTTTACAAATAGTTAGCATATTATACGTACGAAGTAACACTAATTGTAAGTTGAATCTCATAACATCAGTTACTAGATTATAACGAAGAAGACATTTCCTTAGAAATATCATTACCATTGCAAATAGAGCCTATACTATATAGTAGGCATTCTATGCTGTTATTTCTAGAGCCTGAAATGAATTGAAAGAAAACAAGTTAACTTTCAATTACTTTCCAAGTTACAAGTTAGAGTTTCATTTTAATTAACTTAGGCTCGCTGCAAAACTTTCTGACGTTATTTTATGGTCCAACAACACGTTATGAACCAACGGTTTTATTAATACGTGCATGGTTTGTCTTTCGTGCTGGAAAAATAGAAGAGAGAGCACCCGCTTTTGCTTTGACACATACACTATGCTATACTAGTATGTATTATCTATATATGTATTCTATAGTAGTAATAATATGCAATTTCGACATAAAGCTTATAGCTCAGGCAAAATACAACTACCTACTACCTACTAGTGTACTAGATTCATAATACACGTTTGAAGTGTAAGTAACGTTGTAGAAATAATCTAGCATCTCTTTTAATTTCACTGTGTGCAAAATTCTAATCAACCTACATTAACTAAAACGCAATAATGTTGTAATAATATTGTCAGGATATTTACAAAAGAAACCTTTTTAATAACAATTGTGAAAAGACGTTTCGAATTATAGAAGAGCGATATAGACAGAAAGAGACGACTCTCGTCATCATCAAGAGCCGCACAAGACGAGCATTCATTTGTGTTTGTTGTTTGTTGTTCACGTACTGAATGCAGAGACGTCGAAGCAATCTATTATAAACAAAACCATCAGAATAACTTACTTGCGTTTGTATAATACGTCTCGTCTCACTTCCAAAAGACAAGACACACCATAAGCGAAAGTTACGTTTCGTTGTCTTGCCGTAAGTATATATTTTTGGCACTAAGACCAACGAATCATTCATCATTCAGCCGACGTCTCTGTTTAAAGATTGAAATAAGTGAGGGCAGTTGAAAGGAAACTCGCGTTCTTCCCTATGTACTTCAATATATTCACTGTAGACTATCTTTTACCTATAGTAAATATAATTATATCTAGGTAGTACTATAACTATGTATAATGCATCTAGTAGTAATACAGATACTTTAACTATATTTATAAATATATAAGAATGGTGGTAGTAGTATCCTTTAGGTTATAATTATAAAACACTACTACCCTTAAAGTAGTAGTAGGAACACACTTTAGCCTATGAAATGCCTAAAAGAGAATCTACACAATGTATAGAGCTGCTTTCTTTGTATATACAGTGCATAGGTACATACATAATATTATTGGTGTTCTCGAACTTAAGTAAAACGGCACAATGTATGCTTTATGAGTTTCTCTTCTGCGAAACTCCCGGCGAACAGCATGAGGGCCCTGATAGTGCAATCTATATATGTAGTGAAAGAAAACAAAATGAACTAAAGCTAAGCTAAAGTCTTTCGCTCGCCGAGTCCGTTTCCTTTTTGCAAGCAGTCTGCTATATAGCTACTTCTATTCTACTACTACCACTACTGTATTCAAAAGTGTTAGGTCGGTGGTAGTGGTATTCGTTTTGTATGTATGAATATTCCTCACAGTCTTCCTCCACCACTACTACTATCCAAAATGACTTAAAGACGAACTAAGCCAATGTGTAACCATAATGCATACTAGTAGTAGTAGTCACTCTCCGTTTTTCTGCATTATATTATAGCCATCACATCTAGCTTTAGAGTTTACTAGTAATGGCAGCAATTCGCAGTAATAATACTTATATATATCCTTATCAAATATATTTACATTACGACAGGAAGAATAATAGTGTTCACTTATATATATGGCTATATACTATGAATGTATAAGAAGCATTATTATGGTAGAGTAGAATATATTACAGAGAGAGAGAAGGCAAAATATAGGTATGTATTATGTGAGTGGTAATAGTTATCCAGACTTTCATAATGGCTTTTCTCTCACAGTTTTATACCACTACTACTAGTTTTCCTTAGTCGAAGAACGACGACGACAACGAAGACGGTATGGTTTCGTTCAGGCTTCTAGTATTCAACTTCTACTACTACATACACGTATTACAATTTCTATACTAGTAATGCCATTGCAAGTGGTATGGCATGTCCTTTTCTTGTGTGTGTGTGTGGCTTTAGCTGTCGTATGTTTTTATATGTTCACAAAAGCTGTGCTGCATGTGTAACAGTCCTGGTTGAATACCTAGCAAAGACGCCTTCACAATTCTCTGTCGAGAGAAGTCCACTATATATGCCACGCTATGTGGTTGAGACTGTGAGACTCGTCACTCCCATAACATGCCAGAGAGAATATATATATAGTGCAAACCTATGTACTACAGAGTGCAATGTTTTGGATGTTCGTTATGCACGTACGTGTAAGAATATAATATTCGAGAAGAAAAGGGCAAACGAGCGAACGACAAACGGAGAAGCTTTAACGGAAAAGAATAAAGGCAAGCTAGGCGAAATTCTTGATGAGTTTCTTCTCACTATTGCTATCACACAGCGAAAACACTTCCTATGTGTACCTACAAGAGTCGTAGAGTAGATTTAAACATGCATAAGGAAATGAGAGTTGAAGTCAGGCCAGCCAGAAAGAACTAGTATATTCCAGGCATGGAAAAGAAAGAGGCAGAGAGAGAGACAGAAACACACGTAGTGGTATAGTAAGGCAGTGATATTTTTTGACTTGACTTCCTTGGCTTCACTTGTCTCTATTTGACATCTCGGCAAGACTTCTATATTTTTTCGTATTGTACACGCATATTATTATGTTGTACTAGTAATAGAAATGAATTCTGTGTATTTCTAATACTATGCTCATTCTCGGATGAGACTGACGGTGAGGCTCAAGCTGAAAATGCAAAATGCTATAAAATGCATGCCAAATTACTTTGTAGTAGTTGAGTGGATTGACTAAGTATTGCATGTGTGTTCATGATGAAAGCCGCCTTCACATCACATTTATTATGCGTCCCTGTCCCTTCACTGTTTTGTCTCCCATGTACTTTTCTTAATATATGAGTGACTGCCACTGCACTATTTACATGTTTAATGGGCAAATATGTTAGTGACAAAAGCATACAACTCTTCTAGCTTCACCACTGTTTTTACTACCGTGCGGTACGTACTGCTGGTAAAGTTGTCTATGACTATAATGAAAGTGGATATAAATATAAGTAGCTAAGTAAGTAGAGTTTATAGTAATAAATAATACCTCTCTATATAGTACGTATGTGCAGTGCTGTTTTTATGTATCTATACTGTGTACTAGATACGTGTACGTAAATAGTAGTAACCTCGTCGTGTGGTTTATAACAGTGAGTACACGATTATCCACTCTATATTGAATAACTTTGTGTGTGTTTTCTGTTTGTATGGAGGTGTGGCTGATTCTTTGCTAGTAAGAAGGGATTTTTCATCGAACAAAACACAAGGAGCTTAACAGGAGCTGTTCCATAATGGCCACCCGCGTGTGAAAGAGTGTCGGATTAGCTATTAGTTAGTCTATAAGCTAAAAGCGAGAATTAAGGAAAGAGAAATTGAATACCATCAATCTCAAGTCACAGTGTAACATAGTCGTCCCCTGTTCATCCTTAGCAAATATTTGTAGATGTCATATACAAACGGATTCAGTGACGCAGTTAAAAAGAGGCGAGTAAAAATGTAACAAACAACGAGACAAGCATATTAGCAAGAAACTTAAACGAAAGATTAATTAATTACCCAGTAGCAAAAAGTCGTCCCGCGAAATTTTTTACGCAAAATCAATTTTATCTTATACAATTAGTGTAGGTAAAAAACCTTCTTTCTCCTGGAGTAGGTTGTGTAATGAGAATAAATATTTGTATTACCTCATAGTATTAGTAGTTGGTTTGCTTTTTCGCAATGCTAAAATTAATTAGGACGAGTCTTAATCTACATTTTGTGCGAATTCGATTTATTTGCCATGTGCATTTGCCATTTGTAGATGGTTGTATCGAGAATCGATTAGATGGGTTTGTAATGTAAACAAAGGAGAAAATATTTGCTTTGAGATTGGAAGACGAAAGAAATAACAGTTGATTCCCCATTGCCCCTGTTAAGTATTTTATTAGTAACATGTATAGGAGTGCTGTCATATCGGATCGTAAACTGTGATAAGGCTAAGAGAAACGAAAGTCTGGAAACTAATGCCAATTTAATTTACCTTCACCGAAGACATGACCTGTAATTGCAGTATTGACTAGAGAAAGTCAGTTCAAGTCAATTTAGCTCAGAATGATATTATTAGACGGCACAGTGGAGTAGAACAGTAGAAGACCAAAGAAGTTTGTCCAGCAGCTACTACAGAGAGCTATCCTGCAGAACATTACATGAAGGAGTAGTCCAGTCGAATTAAAGTCATGCCCTTATACTACAGACAGGAGAGTCTCCTCTAATGCCTAGACAAGTATTACTAGAAGCACAATGCTATCTCTTCCATTTGTACTCCTACACCCAAAACATAGCAATACCCGCACCCTTCTTCTTTCACATCACCACCACGGCCATGGGATTTAGATAGTACAAGAAACGGGAGAACGAAAGCTAAATGTCAAATGTCACGAGAATCGGTTATTTTTGTCTTCTTTCTCTTGCACTGCAATTCGGCCTTAGTTGTACAAGTATAGTTTTACAAACACCATACTGTTCTTCGGTTGAAGCCACCACGGCTGCTGCTACTGCTGCTCCTGCTACATCGTCTATTCTCTCATGCTTTCCATTTCTTTCCTTTGAGTTTCCATTTAGCTTCGCTTGGTTTTCTACTATTGGTTTGGAACTGTCAAGTGTGTGGAGTGCAGAATACTGTAAATGAAGGCATATATTGTGTAATACAAATAGTACGTGTATAAAAAATACACCTATACATACTAACATACTAGACATAATATACAATAGGCATTTTAAAACACACATCCTATAGTAGTAGTGTTCCTGATATTCCTTTGTATATGTTCATACACACGTTTCATTCCAATGCATTACTTTCCTGTATGCTCTTCTTCCCTGCTGCAATTTTACTTACACTCGGGTACTTAGAAATGCTCCTGTTGTATTTTCTGTGCGATACTACTCTTAAACACTTGTCTTAGACTGTATTAGGTATATCTATATATGTATCTGTGTGTATGAATATAGTAAACTGTACACGTTGGGGTCTAATAAGTTCTATTATGGTATTACCTCCGTTTTTCTCGTATCTATACATACATCTGGCCTTTTCATTCTTCTAGTATAGCGTAGGTACTGAAAAGTAGCAAAGCACAAGGTGCTTTAAACAAACAGAGTGGAAGGAGAATAGAAGAGAAGACATTTATTCAAGAAAGGAACAAAACATGGAAGGGAATGTTCGTTGTTATGTAATGTAACTGTGGAATTTGTATAGAAGATAAGGAGCAAAAGGTAGGTAAGTTTAAGTAGTAAGTGTATTTATATTTTCCACGGTGTAGCTACTACAACCGAAACGGTTCAAACTGAAAAGAACTTTCTATTAAAGTAAAACATGTTAGTAGAAGTAGTAGCAGGAGTTTCCACTACGTATCTCAGTGATCGTACTTATTACACCCGGTAGACTCCGTGTAGGTGGACATTTTCCGCATAAACCTATACACTACGTACAATTGCAGCATTGTAGTAGTAAGTACTAAGGCAAATTGTGCATGTACATTTTTTGTATTATTTTATTGTACGTTCTGGCAGGTAAGTATATGCTAACAAGCATATTGCCTGCCATGTGTGTGTGAAAGTGAGTCAGAAGAACTACAATATGACATGGTTTCGTTTATTAATGGGGAGGTGTCTGGTTTTTGTTTTTTTGCGTGGAAGGTTTTTATACATGCATATTTTATATATGACATTGTGTAGCATATTTAAGTAGTAGATTTTCCACGGGTAGTACAGTAGAATGCATATAGGACTTATATAGGAGTAGGATATATTATATAGGAGAAGGAGAAGAAGTGTAAATGGAAGAAAGAAATAGATGTGTTTGTACTGTACCGTGTGTAGAGTAATGCAATGTCAACTGAAGAAGAGGAATGCGGATTATAGAGCTTACAAAGCTTCTATATACTTTCACAGTGCAGAGGTTGGACTTGAAACTTGAAAGAGCGATATAGAGAATCGTAAATTATGTGAATCCAATGTTTGTTGATGTCTTGATGTGAAGTTGGCTGGCCTTTCATGAATTGGATGGATTTGCATAGCTGCATGAATGAATGGCTGAAGTTAATTCATGTATGAGGTGTTGTGTGAGTGTGTGAGAAAGCTTTGTGGCTGTAAAGACCTATTTTACATGCATTTTGCATACACAATCCCAACACTGAAGGTAATCAAAAGGAAGTCTACAGTTATACTATCTCTGTAATATAAATGCAAATAAGTGTAGCTTTATGTTAGCTCGGTGTGACACAAGCAGGTTGCCAATTTTAGTAACGTATGAAATGATTGATGTTCTATGGCTGGAAACAGTTGAGTTGAGTGATTCTAATGCAGCAATAACCCTTTCCATTATGTGTGACTATTTTTTAAATGCTAATTCATGCTTTTATTACTTGTTGTTTCCATTTCGCCACACACGTAGGTACCATGTAGATAGTTTTCGAGTGTTGCTACTCACACTTAGTAAATCCAGCGTAATTGAAAAAATATTTAAATGCATCTTTAGTACGTACGACACGACAGTGATGACATGGTTCGATAGTATCATCATTTGGCTGGGTGTCAGTGTCAAAATAAATTAGTACTATAAGAGTAAAAGTTATTCTAGTACTCAGCACTTCTATTTTATCTTGGTATCTTATGTATATAGGTATTCGTTTGGTAATATTATTATTATTACCAACTTAAGATTAAACTAGAGATAGATAATAGGCACTTTGTTTGAAAGGACTGCAAGGAAACTTTTTCTTGTGATAGACACTTAGGATTAGATTCCGTGTTAATTTAATTTCTTCAAAGTTCACTCTGATTATTAGTAGCAGGAGCATTTCCCAAAGTTTTTATACTATTGGGTGAACGTCTTTGTTTCATTATTCCATAAAGAGAAGTGTAAGATGAAGCATGACTGTCGAGGTTAAACTGGAGACGACGCAGGAAAGATTATCAAACGATCTCGTACAAGCTACAACTCGTAATCTCAGTAGTAGGAGGAAAGGGCAAGTCAAAATGAATATGAAATATATCAAGCAAAATGAGTGAGAGAGAAGAAGCCTTAGTTTTGAATGATGTTTTACATCCAGCAAGGCTATGTTCTTTCACTATGTATGTTTTAACCATACTGCTGGTAGTTTTACCATGGAAATTGTGCAGAAAGGTCTAATAACGCAAGTCAAAATCTCCATAAGATTACCTACTCACGTACTTACAGATATTTACTGTATGAATATTTTGTCTCCGTATGTTTGCACTAGTATGGTATAGTAGATTTATTTAAAAGCTACATATTAGGACATTACGACTACACGAACACTGAGCATCTATAAGTTTAAAATTATGATAAAGGAAACGTACATGGAGAGTATAAGCCGTATAAGCACTCGCATAATGGAATATTAGTAGAATGGTTGACTTTTGACTCATGACATTTCGGGTATGAAGTGTATTGTTTCAAGTGTACACTCTAGTGCGCCAGGGAACGACGGAATTCCAACCAATCTAAACCAAGATGATATTAGGTATGTATACATCCTGGTTGTTTTAGCCTTTGTAGTACTACTACAGATAGAACTTCTATATAGTAGGTAAGAGTCATAAACTGTGATAACTGTGTAGAGAGAGAGAGATGCATTGTACGCCTCGTTGTGTGTGTGTGTTACATTGTGCAGCGTTTAAAGTTAAACCATTTTGTGCACAGGGAACTTGAGATAACGCTTGCTAACTGGGTGTGCTATTATACCAAAGAGTGGTATTCTCTGTTGCGTATATTAATATTGCTTCCGAAAACGCTATCTTGAAAATGGTATTAAGTTCCTTGAGACGGTTGACAGTCAAATCTCAAGGGAGCTGACGAAATGAGTTGGAATATGAGATGAGAAAAGAAAAGACGACATAATATAATAGTACTACTATTACTTACCCAGCTATATACAGCTTCATCTTCTAAGAAGACTGTGGAGATTTCTCACAGATACAATTCGCGATGCGGGTTTTCACATTACAATAATAAATGCAATGAGCTATAGTAATATGTGCACTCCGACCGTGGTGGTTTTGTGTAAGCAGCTAAGTGCTGTAGGAAAAGCGTTTCTTTTTTTGACATGGATCACTCTTGGTTGTATATCACAATGAAGTTTGCCGAGTCACAGACATTTTCCACGCAGAAAATTGTGGATTTACACATTATACGTGGAAACTTAGATGGGAAAGCTTAATGTGAATATATTAACGAATATCCGTCAGTGTGCGGTGCGGTAGTCTGGTAGTGTGTGCTAACAGCGTATGCACATTACAGAATTCTATAAAGCGAATCGTAATGTGACAGAAGAGCGAAGGAAAAAATTGAAAAAAGTTAAGTCAATGTATCAGTATGGATTTGTTTGGTAGGAAAAGAAGAAGGAAAAGCTAAGCGACTGTTGGGACTGTGCATTTAGTATAGGCATGAACTCACGAGAGACTCATAGTCAAAACTAAGCGTGCACTATAATAGTTACACTAAAGTGTAGCGTAGGGGACTGATTGTCTGAGTCAGACACTTTGTATGCGTACTCCATTGTCTATTTTGGGATCAATCAAGTTGAACACAAAAATAGAAAGTCGTTTGCTCAACTCATTTCATTTCTTGCTTTGCTTTTTTATGTAATGGCATGAAATCCTCAACACGCTTCTTCTCCAAGCTACAAGAAAAGAAACTTTAGTGTATAAATAAATACATACATACAAAATACAAACACCTCCAAGGTTCCATTTCTTCCGGATGAAATTAAATGTGTCAATTTTATCCATCCAGTGGATGAAATGGACGAAATGGATGAAATTATTGGGGGACCGGTAATT
>JABASD010003327.1:0-20730 GCA_019776165.1 Pogonognathellus flavescens
TGCGGTTTTTTTGCGGGTTTTATGCGGGTGCGGGTCGGGTGCGGGCTTTACTTTGTCGAGCTTTTGCGGGTGCGGGTCGGGTGCGGGTTTCGCTCGTGCGGGTTCCCAGCGGGTGCGGGTTCGATAATTTCGACCCGCACTACCCTCTAGTAACAACCAAAGTCCTTTACTACACATATTTGTCCCTTTTAGGGTAGTTTTGAAATTTACGTTTTATGCTTTAAGGACGCAACTATTTTGTTGGACAAAGTTTGAAAAATACAAGTATAGCTAATCCTATTTACCACATTTTGCAAAATCAAAAAAGTATAGTTCACCATGTTTATCAAATTTTGCAAAAGTTTAAAAATAATGTTATATAAAATTTTCATTTAGTAATGTAAACGACACACAGAACGATGTAATGCACACACATTTTCATGTTAATTGGTTTGAAGTGTCGCATAGTCGCGGCAACATACATTTTTTGTAAATAGCAACACATGTAAAACCAAGAATCGTACGCCGATAGTTATTTTTATCCGTAATATATTGGTTCATAGAGGCTTTGTCAACAAATCGAACAAACCGACTTGTTTCGATAACAGTAAAGAATACTTACACTACTCTCAGTTGGTACGATCGATGCCTCACTAAAGCATCTTTCATATTTATAGAAGCACTCGTGCCAAGATTCGGGTCTGCTGTTTGATTACATTGATAATACCTGCTCCCCCTCAATTTATTTCGAAACCAAAACAAACCTTTAATTCGATTCTCTATAACAGTTCTCCGTGATCATCGTTACAGTTCTTAAAAATTGTATGATATTTAATATGCTGCCATTTTAATTATAAATGTTTAGATTTCAATTTAAAATGAAAAATAAATATTTTCCAGACTACTCAAAGTTACCCACGTTTACATGGGTTAAAATTTTCCACCAATTAAAATAATATTTCAGTAAACCTAGATGAATTCGAACGATGTGGTGTAAAAATGAAATGCCTTACTAATTATTGAAGTTACTATCATCAGAAAGTCAATAACTGTAATACACACTGCTACGACAATACTGCTACTACTAAAGCATATTATTCTATTCTTCATATTGTACTTTATACTCAAACAAACAAAACATATTGTTTACAATAATTATCTGTTCCTGTTGGATAATTGTAATAAAAGATTCAACTATAAATATTATTACATTAAATCATAAAATGAACTATTTATTTATCCATTCATATAAAATCTACTGCTAGTAAACAACCGCTAAATTCTAAATGTATAATATTGATAATAGGTTTAGAGCATTTTTAAAATTGTAATAAAATAACAATGCATTAAATGAAACGTGCGGTTTTTTACATTATTACCAAAAAAGAAAGACCAAAAATATTTCATTACCATTGAAGGGATTTTATTTTGACTTTTAATTTACAATCCACGAAGTTATTTTAGAAAATACCAAAATCGGCTGCAAGTTGAAAAATGGGCCAAGTATAATGAAATTTTGTTACAACTGAAATAACTTCTTGTATGAATTCTACAAAAGTCGAGTCAAGTTTTTTCCCCTATGCGGATGTGTAAATCTCCATTCTCTTCCAAGATCCGATCATAACCTTAAAATTCAAAATAACATCTACAATAAACAAAACACTAACCCTCCGATTTATAATACATCGCGCAACTAAGAAATAGTCTGATTACCCGCTGTTCTGGCCCAAGAAGGTAATTTTCCTTGTACGAATTTTCGACGAGTAGTGGTAAACCAAGTCTAGACAATTGAATAAATTAATTGAATAACGATTATAACAAATACTTGTATTACTGTGTAATTTCTCAATTCCAAAAAATCGTACAATGAAAAAGCGGCCAATATGAACGACTACAGAATTGAGTTTGTGAAGATTTACCTTGACTTTTTTAAATGTGACGTCAAATTCAATTGCCAGCGCTTTTGAGACATCATCCCAAGCCTTGTTCGGATTTGAAATAAACACTTCCACCATTATATTATTTTCTTCAGGTGTGAAGTATCTTCTAAATGACAATTTTTGAACACTTTTGGTCTTCATGCGTTCATTGGGCGGTGGAATATTTCCAACCGGGTGTAATATGTTTTCCAACACATCCGTTGCTGTTACCGGAAAAGTTTCAAGAAAATTGGGCGATTGCTCAGTGGGAAGATGCTCACTTGCACTCGCATTGGCTCGGCGATCCGTCACTCCCGGGACTTCGACAGGTTTACTAGTTTCTATCAGAGGACGTCCATCAGAAATTGGCTGCTGCCTGGAGTTTGTAGTCCGGTCATCCCCTCTTACTGAATTCGGCAGCGAACTTTTTCCTGTTAATTTCGAAATACAACAAACCATTCCAAACCGATATATCAAATTAGCGTAACATACACAAATATTAATAGCCATAGCCGATTCTAAGTAACCCTTTTGTTTGATCTGCCAACTAATTTGTCAACTGTTTTGACAAATTTTGAATAAATTGATTTCAGTTGAATCGTAGTCGACGTATCGAACTCCATGTCATACAGATAGACAGACAGATCGTTCTTATAAAAAAGTAGCTTTCGATACTAAAAATGCCACAGATTAACTCCATTTTTGAGTTGGACCTGTGCTGTGTTGGGACACAGACGGACAGACATAGACACCAATATTATAAAGTAGCTTTTGCTACTACATATGGAATGCAACCATTTGACCTCATTTTCTAAATAAATGTTGCCTATAACCAGGAGATCACGTATGCGAAGTTTGAACGAATTGTTTTTATCCAGTCGTGTGTTGATACGTTCAAAAACGGTCGCACAGACAATTTTTTCCGTTTAAGTTGCTCAGTTGAACTTGAACTGAATGATGTACGCTATATAATTAGACAACTAATAACAAATGTAAATATTTTTGTCATTTTTTAAACCATATTTTTGCATAAAATGATTTTACCTTTGGGTGGGGATGTTTGTGTTTCCTGATGGTTGTCTTCTCCACTGATGACAAAATGGACTTGATCCATGTGGTCCCACAGATCTTCGTACGGATGCTGCTGCTCGCAGTAAAGACACGCAATTTCTTCTTTTCGCGATCCATCCTTCACAAAATGTTTCTTCAAATGATCCTTGTAATAATTTTTGTCGCTGCGAATTTTGTCGAAGCATTTGGGACACACACGTTGATAATAAATGCGTCCTTCCTTTCGCCGCAGTGCGTTGTACACCATGATCGGGGCACCTTTTGCAGAGTAGTTCCAAGATATGAATGTCAGGTTTTCCTTTCTCCTGCAGAGTTTGTCGGCGTAGAGCTTCTGCAGTGGAACCAAACATTGTCAGTACGCTGGGTGCCCTTCTGTTGGTGGTCTCAGTCCGAAAAGAATACGTCGATAAATTGTCATCGTCAACGTTAACTACTGCTGAACCTAAACTGAGACCCGGGGAAGCCGCAGTTAGACTTGGAGAAGTCCACGTCAATCCATTGGGGGGTGGTGGAGCTGAAGAAGTTGTAACATAGGGAGCTGAAGATGTAGGCTTCTGATAATAAGCAAAATTTCCTGGCTGGGATGACGCATTGGTAAGAGCAGCTGTTGACATTACACATAGAATTAAAAACGAGGGGTCAGGTGTAATAGACCGGTCAACATCGGACATAATTAAATCATGAAGTTCCACAATATTGACAATATTTAAAAAGCAAGCAAATTATTTTTCAGTTTACCTTCATAGATAATAACGCAGTCCTTGTCATCAAAATCAGCAAGTTGGGGATCCGGCACACCTATTGCATGGGAAACCATGAATCTTTTAAAACGGATGCAATAAAGTTGCGTAAGGTATACAATTTAACTACAATTGCAATTGATGAATAGACCATTCAAAGCTGTGATAATGTAGCGCAAGAATATAATATTATTAACAAAGTCACAAAAGGGTTGTCAAATAATTTAGCATCAGAATAAATATTCCTACTATACATTATATTTAAAAAACTCAATTCTCAAAATAATTAAAAATTAACTGTGGTCTTCAAATTTCAAATTTGACGGTTTTCACTTCCAAACGGAAATAGAATTCACTTAGTAGTATTTCAAATGCAGTGTATTGTTGAGGATATGTTAACACAGTAGTTATTGATTCTGAAAGGTCAAAGTTGCTGAGGGAGTTGACCGATTGAATCAATTTTTCAATGGGACCTCTTTTGTGATCCAGAGATCACGTATGAGAAGCTTGAACGAATTGTGTTCATCCATTCTTGGGTTATAAAGGTCGCAGTCGGACAGACGTAGACACCATTCTTATAAAGTACCTGGCGCTACTGAATCACAGTTGTTTAAGGCTGATTTTTCCGCTTAATTGTCCACTGATGTTACCAAATGAGTTGTAAGTTGTTGTTCTCAACAGTTTTGACAAACTTTGAACAAATTCAGGTGATTTATTATTTAGATTTATTAAGTAGCTCAGGTTACTTCATAATATTGGTAGGTATGTCTGTCTATCTGTCTGTGTGTCCGTCCGTGACCACAATAACTCACGAACGGATGAACACAAATCGTTGAAACTTCTCATACGTGATCTCCGGGTCACACAGTCCAGGTGGTAAATGGGGTCAATCGGTCCAATTCCTTCATCATTTTTTACCTTTTAGAATAACTATTGTGTTAATAGTCTCAACAATACACTACATCATAAATACCGCTAAAAGATTTATATTTGTGTTTGTAAAAAGCACCAAACTTGAAATTCGGAGACGACCGCTAATGTGTAAATATTTTGAGAAATGACAATTGAAGTTTTTGAATATAATATATAGTCAGAATTGTTATTCTGCTCAGCTATTTGACAACCATTTGGTTACATAGTGAATAATGTTATATTCTTGTATTCTTGCGCTACTTTATTATATTTTGTCAACGTATTTGGTCCAGCTATTTGAACAGGCAATTTTCGGATACATTTTTAATCCGTTTTGCGATGGTTTATATAGATATATTCATCCAATTACGTGTGGAATAGACGCAACGCTCTTATAAATTAGCGTACTCTACTTAATATTCAAATCACTTTCTTGTTGATATTTAATATTTTACCGACTTCTGCTGCAAGATGCTCGTAGTCGTAGTCCATCATCCCATTGAGCAAGGACCCTGAAAGTCGTCTTTCATGCTGCGACATGATATTATGTTTATTAAGTGCCGTCAGGTACTTTATAAGAATGCGTATGATGTCTGTCTGTCTGTAGTCTGTCTGTGCACACAAGTAGTGATGGCAAACTGGCAATGGATCGGGTTGGTACTGTAGTGGTGGGACAGGAATGCGTTGTTAGTGCAGTAGTGAGACTGTAACGTGCTGGTAGTAGTGGGAATGGATGAATTTAGTGGTTTTTGATATTATAGATTTTATAATGAATAATACTATCAAAAAACCAGTTTAGATGTTATAATTTGACTGATGGACGGCACTTCCAATACATTTGTTACAAATTGCAACAGTTTATTTAATCTGTAAACAAAAATAAATAAATATTTAATTAATTGAGTCGATACAAAGTTTTTTGTATAAGAAATAAATTGATTTTTCTTTTGTATAATAATTGTTAAAGATTTGAAGAAGGAAAATATCAAAGAAAAGCAAAAGGTACAAGAAGATTGCTCTTTTTATTAAAACAAAACACGCATGCCTTCAAACAAAGGGTGCGCGTTTAACAAAAAATCGGGGTAATCCATATTACTACACTAGCGGAGTGTAGTTTGATGGACATAGACATACAATGTCACTCTGAATACGGGGACGAATGTTTAGATTTCAAGCACGACGAAGATTTATTGATTTAGGAGAAGCAGGAGAAGTGTTTGACTGATTTAATGGATAATACAATGATTTCAAAGTAGCTAAAAAACCAGATGCCATATTTGTCCGTTTTAAGCAATAATAAAACTATTTTAAAGAAGTTTAAATACCAAATTCAAGATTTGACTGATCTAAAAGATAACAGACAACTTTAAAGAAGTTAAAAAGGCACGAAAAAAAGACTTCTAATTATTACAATCGTCTATCAAGCGATCGGGATAGTAAAGCACAGGCCACTGGTAAATTCACAATGTCTTAGGTAAGACTAACAGGAAAATAGCCGTGCGATTACGCTTACTGCCACGTGGAACTTATTGCAGTAGCATTTTGGTAGACCGAATAAATTAAAAATGGTAATAATGAATTTAAATTACCTTCCGACCACGGAAATGTCTGTCAGATGTTCTAAGTGTTTAAATGTCATCGTTGTCTTACTCACATTAGGTGACTTATATACTATACGTTCGTATATATTGAGTCAGGGCGGGCAGGAATGAGGAAGTAGCAATATTCTAAGAACTGTTTACATATTTCTTCTTTTGTGATATGCAAACATAAAATAACAATAAATGAAAATATTGGCTGTGATATACCTCTATGCTCTGCTATAAAGTACCTTGACGGTAAATAATAAGGACAGCGGAAATGAGAATTTCAATTTCATCACTCCGTGTAATAAGGAAATCCTACTAATAACACACACATATATACTTGTAAATTTGCCACACCATTACTTTTTATATTAGAATCAAAGAATGATACGAATAACATATTAATACCACCCAATACCGACCGGGAATCGGTATTTGCTAGCAACTGGTATTGGATACCCCAACCGATATAATATATTACCTAAGGCTTAACATTTCTCCCCCGAAAAGAGAAAATTATTCGCAGGAAACCTGGTACATAAAAACCATGGGTCTATGTTGGTGGGCTTTTGTGGGTTTCTCCTGCTTTTTAGATAAAACTATGAATGTAGATTGAAAAACCCTGATGGGTTTTTGCTCTACAATGTCTAGAAATAGAGATATTGCAAAAACCCTTTTGAAAAATCCAGTTGGGTTTTTGATGAAAAACCCATGGGTTTTTGGTTCCCTGATTATTCGTGGACTATGAAAAGAGTAGAAATCAAAAAGTAAGTAGTAGCAATAGACAATAACTACTGTAGCATAAAATATGAGCATCAAAATAATTTTTCCAATTACCGTAAGCAAGGAATATCGGAGCTTAACATTTTTATACGTGTCCGTGAAGTTAAACAATGTATGAAATAACTTAATGTATTTCATCAATTTACTACTAATATAATATTTTAATTTTTTTCTTCTTCCTTTGGTGGGAGAAAGGTCAAATTTGGAAAAACCAAAAATGGACATCCACAATTGCACTTGAATGGCTATATTTACAATAGGAAAGCTGAAGGGTCGTATTGTAGAGTACAGCAATATTTTCACCTTCTTCAATATTCAAGATGAAAATTGTGACTGACCCCATCATGTTCGTAGACTTAAGAAATGTGTAGAAACATTCATATGTTAATCTTAAGGTCTAGTCTTTAAGCATGCAAGTCTTATCGAGTCACTCGATAAGACTTACAAAAGAAAACAATGGCAGAGAGTAGCCACAGAAAACAAAGAGTAGCGGAGAGAAATAATCTGAAATTTGTACATTCTATTTCATGCTTGCACGTCCGAATCTGCCCTTTCCAACTCCATCAAAAGAGAAGGAACGAGGAGAAGTCGGGAGTCTTGATTTTGTGCTCGTGAAATCTCTCTTCACTCTCTACACTCTGCCTTATGTTCATTCTACACTGTTGCTGTTGTTCCTTATCTTAGCTGCATCTTGTGGTAACTATATTGGTAGTCTATGCTAAGGTAAAATTTTATCTTTTAATTATTGTTCTTTTGTACATTTAATATGATGTATTATTCAATTTCGATAATCCGGATTTTTCCTAATCCGGATGACCCTTGATCCCAATTCATCCGATTAATCGAACTTCTACTGTATGTATTTAAAAATTGAAATGGTAGAAATAATATTGTTTGCCTTTTCTCAATGTTATGATTATATTAGCATGATCTATACTTATTATACCAAACTAATTCGTATTTTTGCATGTAATTTGTAGAAAACTGAATAAGCTGGTGAAGAAAGTTGTGCACTATTGCTACTTTTGTGAGAAATCATTTGGGAAGAAGTCAACGTGGATAAACCACGAAAGGACGCATACGGGTGAAACGCCTTACGTATGTGACATTTGCAACAAGCGATGTACAGCTTCAGGAATTTTAATAATTCATCGATTGACTCACAACAGTGAAAAGCCTTTCAAGTGTCACAAATGCAAATACGGCTCTATAACAAGTACCAATCTCAAAAACCATATTCGGCAACATATCATCTTTCAAAGGATCAAAAAGCAAGAAACTGTAAAAAGTATGCCAAACGATGAAATAAACTTTTCTTTAAACCGAATTAACGGGAGCAGTGTGACTTCACAACTCTCAAGATTTGCAAATTTATACTTAAATGTCACGTCGGATTATAGTTATAATTATTCGTTTCAGAGTACCGCTCTTTCATTTCATCAATTTTTCAACGGAAGTTCGTAAATGAATAATTTTTGCAGCATTTGTAATTTTGTTTAATTCCCATAAAAATGTCAGACACTAGCAGATTATAACTTAGTAGTTCGTGTAAAGATTGTTATCTCTTCTTTTCAAAATGGTTGATAAATGAGTTCAATGTACAGAACAATCATTTGTTTACCTAGCAATCACCGTCAATCAATTATCATTAACACAATTAACAGTGTTCCATTATCACCGTTACAGTTTTTAAAAATTGTATATTTAATTTGTAGCAAGTTTAGCTATATTAGGTTACAATTTAAATTGAATTAGGTGTAACTCTAGCAATATCGGATGCAAAATGTAACCTTTGAGACAGAATATATTTTCAGTCTGCACAAAAACAACCCAAATTCCAGATTTTAAAATTTTGCACCTATTTAAGTAAGCCATGAGGAATTTGAACGAGGTGGTGAAATAATGAAATGATTTTGCTAATTACTGAAGTTACTATCAACAGAAAGTCATTAACTGATACTGATACCATTAAGGAATATTATTCTACACAAGTATTTATAACATACAATAGAAATGAAGTTTCATTTCGATTGTATGTTATAAATACTTATATCAAATATGTTGTTTAGAATAAAATTAAATGTTTTTGTTGGATTTTGAATTAATAAAAGTCACTATAAATTGTTATATAAAATATGCAACTATTATTTGATTTTTTTGTTACATTGCAGAAGAAGCCTACAATTACAATGCCATGCCCGATCGATTACTTAATTTTCTGTTTTATGCATGCGAGTGTGAGATTCTTGCTTGTGAGAAACTAACATGATCACAGTTGTGTGCAGCAGCATAGAAAAGACCAAAAATAATTCATTACAATCGAAGGGATTTTATTTTCACTTTTAAATCCACGAAGTCATTTTAGAAATTACTGAATTCGGCAGCCAGTTGAAAGATGGACCAATTACAATGAATGTTACAACTGAAATAACTGCTTGTATGAATTCCAAAAAAGTCAAGTCAGGTTTTCTTCCCTGTGCGAATGTGTAAATTTCCATTCTCTTCCACGATACGATCATAACCTTAAATTCAAAATATAACATCAGCAATAAACAAAACAATAGCCCTCCGATTTATAATATATCGTGCAACTAAGAAATAGTCTGATTACCCGCAATTCTTGCCCAGGAAGGTAATTTTCCTTGTATGAATTTTCGACGAGTAGTCGTAAACCAAGTCTAGACAATTGAATAAATTAATTTAATAACGAGCATAACAAATAATTCTATTCTTTTGTAATTGCTGAATTCCCAAAATCGTAAAGTGAAAACGTGACCAATATGAACAAATACAGAATTGAGTTTGCGAAGATTTACCTTGACTTTTTTAAATGTGACGTCAAATTCAATTGCCAGCTCTTTGGAGACATCATTCCAAGACTTGTTCGGATTGGAAATAAACACTTCCACCATTTTATTGTTTTCTTCAGGTGTGAAGTATCTTCTAAATGATAATTTTTGAGCACTTTTGGTCTTCATGTGTTCATTGGGCGGTGGAATATTTCCAGCCGGGTATAATATGTTTTCCAAGACATCATTTGCTGTTACCGGAAAAGTTTCAAGAAAATTCGGCGATTGCTCACTGGGAAGAAGCTCACTTGTACTCGCAGTGGCTCGGCGATCCGTCACTTCCGGGACTTTGACAGGAATACTTGTTTTTATCGGAGGACGTACATCAGAAGTTGGCTGCTGCCTGGGGTCTGTAGTCCGGTCTTCCTCTCTTCCTGAATTCGGCAGCGAACTTGTTCCTGTTAATTTTGAAATACAATAAAATAAACCATTCCAAACTTAAGGATAACAAATGCAAATGTTTTTGTCATTTTTTTAAACAATATTTTTGCATAAAATGATTTTACTTTTTGGGTGGGATGTTTCAGTTTCCTGATGTTCGTCTTCTCCACTGATACCAAAGTGGACTTGATCCATGTGGTCCCACAGATCTTCGTACGGATACTGCTCCTCGCAGTAAAGACACGCAATTTCTTCTTTTCGTGATCCATCCTTCACAAAATGTTTCTTCAAATGATCTTTGTAATCATTTTTGTCGCTGCGCACAACTTCAAAGCATTTGGGACACAAACATTGGCAATGAATAGTTCTGCGATGCCTCCTTCCCTGCGCCGGGGTGCGTTGCACCCCATGATCGGGGCACCTTTTGCAGAAAAATTCCACTGCATGAAGGCCAGGTTTTCCTTTCTCCTGCAGAGTTTGTCGGCGTAGAGCTTCTCCAGTGGAACCAAACATTGTCAATAAGCTGGGTGCCATTCTGTTGGTGGTCTCAGTCCTAAAAGAATACATTGATAAACTGTCATCGTCAACGTTAACTATTGCTGTGCCTAAACGAAGACCCGGGAAAACTGTAGGGAGACTTGGAGATGTCCGCGTGCTGTTATTGGGGGGTGGTGGAGCTGAAGAGGAGACTGAAGATGTCGGCTTCTGACAATGAGCTGAATTTCCTGGCTGGGATGACCCATTGGTAAGGGCAGCTGTTGGCATTACAGGCAAATAGAATTAAAAACGAGGTGCAATAGACCGGTCAACACCGGGCATAATTAAACGACGAAGTTTCATAGTATTTAAAAAGAAAAAAAATTGTTTTTCAATAATTTTTCAGTTTACCTTCATAGATAATAACGCAGTCCTTGTCTTCAGAATCGGCATTTTGGGGCTCCGGCGCTACTATTTCATGGAAAAACGATGAACAATTCAAAACGGATGTCATAAAGTAGCGTAAGATATACAATTTTACTAATTACAATTGATGAATAATTGAATTGAATATACCGTTCAAATCTGTAATAAAGTAGCGCAAGAATATAATATTATTAACGAAGTCACTAAAGGGTTGTCAAATAAGTTAGCAGCAGAAAAAATATGCCTACTACATGTCAAATTTAAAACATCAATTCTCAAAATAAATAAAAATTAACGGTCGTCTTCAAATTTCAAAGGCGGTTTTCACTTACAAACAGAAATAAAATTCAGTTAGCAGTATTTAAATGCAGTTTATTGCTGTAGGTCAAAGTTGACGAAGGAGTTGATCGATTGACTCCATTCGGTCAATTTCAATGGGACCTCTAACGTGATCCAGAGATCATGTGGGAGAAGTGTGAACGATTTGTGTTCTTTCGTTCGTGAGTTGTAGATGTCACGGACGGACAGACGGACAGACGTTGGCACCATTCTGTTCAGCAGTTGTTTAATGCTGATTTGTAAACTTATTTGTCCACTGATGTTACCAAATGAGTTGTAAAGTGTTGTTCTCAACAGTTTTGACAAACTTTGAACTAATTCAGGTGATTTATAGTAGATTTATTAAGTAGCGCAAGCTACTTTATAAAATTGGTGTCCATGTCTGTCCGTCCGTCCGTCCTTCTGCTCGTGACCACTATAACTCACGAACTGATGAAACCAAATCGCTCAAATTTCTGACACGTGATCTTCGGATCACAAGAAAGGTCCATTTGGTAAATGGGGCCAATCGGTCAAATCCTTCATCATTTTTAGCCTCAATAATACACTGCATCATAAATACTGCTAACAATAACTGAATTCTTTTTATTTTTAAAAGTGAAAACCGCCAAACTTGAAATTGGGAGACGACCGCTACTGTTAAACTATTTTGAGAAATGAGAATTGATGTTCTTACATATAATATATAGTCAGAATTGCTATTCTGCTACTAACTTATTTGACAACCCTTTGGTTACATAGTGAATAATATTGTATTTTTGCCCTACTTTATTTCAGCTTTGAATGGTTTATATATACAGTGAGGTCAGAAGTCCTGTGTAGTACGGATTTACATGTATTAGCAATTTTACACTGGGTTAAATGAATTTTTTTCTTATTGAGGCCACATTTATTAAGGCCTTTTTAACACATGTAAATTCCGTACTACACATGAATTCTGAATTCTGAAGCTCCCATATATCCAAGTACATGACACACAGACGAACAGACGCAACGTTTTCATAAATTAGCTTGCACTTCTTAATATGCAATTCACTTTCTTGTTAATATTGAAAATTTTACCGACTTCCGCTGAAACATGCTCGAAGTCATAGTCCATCCCAGCCAGCAAAGACACTGAAAGTCGTCTTCCATCCTGCGCCATGATATAATGTTTAATTAGCCTGTAAACAAAAACAAATAAAACTTCAATTAATTAAGTCGATACTAACATTTTTGTATAAGCAAAAAATTGATGGACCTGGACATACAATATCACTCTGAATACGGGGACGAATCGGAAGAAGTTTTAGAGTTCAAGCTCGACGAAGATTTATTGATTTTGGAGACACAGGAGCAAGATTTCACTGATTTAATGGGTAATACAACGACTTCAAAGAAGTCAAAAAAGCAAATTCAATATTTGACCAATTTAAAGAATAATAAAACAACTTTAAAGACGTTACTGATCTAAAAGACAAAAAAGCGACTTTAAACAAGTTAAAAAGGCACGAAAAAAAGACTTATATAATTATTACAATCGTCTATCAAGCGATCGGGATCGTAAAGCACAGGTCACTGTTAAGTTCACAATGTCTTAGTTAATACTAACAGGAAGAAAGCTGTGCGATTACGATACGATTACTGCCACGTGGAACATATCGGCAGTAGCAATTTGGTAGACTGAATAAATTAAAAATGGCAATAATGAATTCAATCTAGCTTGCGACCACTGGAATGTCTTTCAGAAGTTCTAAGTAGGTAAATCTTAACGTTGGCTTTGGCTGACAAGTCGTTGTGAGTCTATTGTGTGATTTCTACGTCCGTGTATATTGTACATTGAGTCAGTGCAGACATGAATAAGGTAGAAATAATTTAATATCTATTTACATGTTTCTTCTTTGTGATATGCAAACTTTTAACATAAAATAGGAATAAATGGACATTGACTGTGATATACCTCTACGCTGTGCTATGTTCATAAGGTACCTTGTCGGTAAACGATAAACACAGCGGAATGAAGAAATTCCATATCATCTCTCAATGAAATATGGAAATCCTGCTTATTACACACTCATAGACACTGTTAAAGCCACAACATTACTTTTCATATTGGAACCAAAGAATGATACGAATCACATACTAATACTACCCAATACCGGGCATCAGTATTGGGTAGTAACCGGTATTGGATACCATAGCCGTACACAGCCCATTCGTTAACTTGTCTTTTTGTGCGTGAGATTCTTGCAGCGTCGCACGACTGAATCTCATTTTACCCCTTTCAGGATTTCAGGAACAGCCGTAAGGAGCGAAAAAGGAATATAATTCTGCTAGAGACAGGTTTGCAATGTGCACATGGCAATTCAATTTTTCTGATTTTCAAATACTGTGTTTACATTTAGTTTTTAACATGACATGGTCATAGTTTTTGTACCTGACGGTAATTAGTTTTGTTAACTGAATACAAGTCGAATAATATTTACTTATCATTTACACGGTGAATTTAGAGAGTCTAAAAGTTGTTATTTGTTATTTGTTAGTAGTAGGGATGCTGTGATTGTGATTAAAACTAAAGTCAAAGGTACAATTTTATACAGGGAAGTTATTACTGATATTTTTGATATTATCAAAACCAGTATGATAATTGATTTGACAAAGCCAACACAAACTGAGAATTATTTATTGGAAAATCTATTTTGGAGTTATTTTGTAATAACTATCCGCAAAATTCGGTTTCAAGGAAATCCACAGATAAGCAGTCTAGGTATTAGATGCGGTTGGATAATTTTCATAAATTTGTTAACTATTTTTTGCAGACACCAACGAATAGCAATATGGACTTGGAGATTTATGAGCCATTAATAATTACAAACAGTTTGAATGACGTGAAGGAGGAGAACCTGGATGTACAATATCACTCTGAATACGGGGACGAATCGGACGAATTTTTAGATTTCAAGCTCGACGAAGATATTTTGAATTTGGAGAAACAGGAACAAGATTTGACTGATTTAAGCGATAATGAAGCGATTTTAAAAAAGTTGAGAAAGCAGATTCAAGATTTGACTGACTTAAAGAATAACAAATCAACTTTAAAGAAGTTTAAATACCAGATGCAAGATTTGACTGATTTAAAATATAACAAAACGACTTTAAAGAAGTTAAAAGGGCACGCAAGAGATTTAACTGATTTAAAAGATAAAAAAACGACGACGACGTTAAAAATGCTCGAGCTAGATTTGACTAGTATAAAGAATAATAAAAAGACTTTAAGGAAGTTTAAAAACAAAACTTCAAATAAAGTCGAAAAAAAGACTGAGGCTCCTAGTCAAAAACAAACAGTAGTACAAAACATTAAAGCAGCACGGGAACTTCGTGTCGTAGTAGAGAGTGAGTAAATTTAATACTTTTATCTTATTTTAAAGCTTAATTAATATTGATATGTGAAATCTAAATGTCGTGTCAAGAGTCAGGTTTGCTGCAATATGCAAGCCAGAAAAAGCTGTCGGATCATGTCATCGGATAATTAATCGTAATCGGGCCCTCGAAATCTTCGAAACTTCCAGGGACCGAGAAATATCCCCCCCCCCCGCTTAGCGGGAAACAAATCTTCCCGATTTCCAGTGACCCTCGGCAGGCCCCAAGTTAAAAAATCTTCCCCATTTCCCTCATATAATCAGTCTTATCACTCCTATTTCTATACTAATATTATATTTTGAATTATTGGAATTATATCTCATTTGCATTTCCCATTCCGTCTTCTATATTATCTGTGTAATTGTAATTACCACACTTATACTTTACAATTTTAATGTCAAACGCATGTGAGGATCCGTGATTTGCCAAGTTTAAATATATTGTTCTGTTTCACCCTCGCAATGTTGCAGTCCATTATTTTAATTTATGCCCGGGACAGCTGAAATATTCGAATCATGTCCAGAATCAGAAATGTGAAAAATTTCTCTTCCCTCCCGGGAAAAGCATCGTTTCCTTCCTACCCCGGCCCGGGACCATTGGTTCCGAGGTGGGGAACTTTTAGAAGGGTGGATCGTAATATGCTTCTTAAGTGTTTAATCGCAATGAAATGTAATATAATATTGTTTGTAATTTAGGGTTAAAATTCACTGAAGATGGTAAAGTTGTGAGACCAGACCAAATTAAATTGTTTCCGAAGCCGAAGGTTAACGTTCCTCCCCCAAAAAGAGAAAATTATTCTTGGACTATGAAAAGAGTAGAAATCAAAAGGTGAGTTGCAACCATTGAAATTTAAGCAAAAATAGTACAAATAAATAAATAAATCTTTAAGCTAATAATAATATCACCCTCAGAATAATTTTTCTGTACATCGTAAGCACGGAATGTTGGAGCTTAAAAATTTGTATATGTGGGTTTTTTGTAAATGTCGATTTTTTAACAAAATGATTTAACTTCAATGATGTATTTCATTCATATACTAACATCTAATTTTTTCTTAGTGCAAAAAAGGCCAAATTTGGAAAGACGAAGAAAGAATATCCACAATTGCATTTGAATGGCTACATTTACAATCGGAAAGCTGAAGGACAGTCTGGAACTGTTTACTGGAAGTGCTGGAAAAAAGGGTGCAGAAGTTGGGTTAAGCAAGATGGAAAAAGATTCGTGGCGCCAACTAAACACGAACTATGCGTCCCATTTGAATATAAGTATGAATTGAAAAGTTGAACCAGTTTATATGTCAGCGTCCGATGGGTCGATCCGCCAATGGATCCATTGGCCCAGGCCGATGGACTGAGAACTTACCTGATCTTATACTTCAAGCCTTATACACGAATCAATTGGTGTGAACTTTTTACCAAACATTTATCGATCTTGTCACTACATTATTCCTGCACAAAATCTTGATATGGCTAAGCTTTTCATGAAATGGAAAACATATTATGGAATGAAGGTTCACACTTTCAATATCATCATTTAATAATGTTTCCATTTCCTGAAAAGCGTAGCCATATCAAAATGTCATGTACAAGTAATGTAATGCCGATAAATGTTTAGTCAAAAATACAGAGCAATTGATTCATGTTTAAGGTTTGATGAATAGCGTCAAGTGATGTTGTAAGTCCGAAACTCACAATCAGTCCATCGGCCTGGGCCAGTGGGCCAATGGATCCATTGAACTGATCAACCCATCGGACGCTGACATTCACATTTGCATTTTATTTCTTTTTCACAAGCTTATTAGGCTAGCAGAGCACGTTCTATAATTATTATTTACAACTAATTTGTAATTTTACATGAAACTTTTAGAAAACCGAAGGAGCCGGTGAAGAAAATTGTGCACTATTGTTCCTTTTGTGAGAAGTCATTTGGGAAAAAGTCAACATGGATAGTTCACGAAAGAACTCACACGGGTGAAAAACCTTACGTATGTGACATTTGCAACAAGCGATGTGCAGCCGCAGGAACTTTAATATCTCACAGACTGACTCACAATAAAGAAAAACCTTTCAAGTGCCAAAAATGTACATACGAGGCGATAACAAGTACTAATCTCAAGCACCATTTGCGGCGACATCACCCTGCCAAGGGTCAAAAAGCAAGAAACTGTAAACAATATGCCAAACGATGAAATCTGTCAGTTTCTTCTATGAACTGGCTTAAAACGATCATCGTAACTTCGTGACTCTCCAAGCAATAGCTGATTCACCCTTAGATATCACGTTGGGTTATTATTAGATTATTTGTCTTCAGTCTCTATTTTTCAGTTAATCAATTGTCAACCGAAATTCGAAAGCGAATAGTTTTGCTAATATCTTTTCTACCTTTTAATTCATTTAATCATTCGATTCTTAATACCAATGTTCTTTGAACCTTGATAACCTTTACACAAATAGTAAAAATTGTATATTTAATTCTTCGCATGTTTATTATAACTTATACTTTATATTACAATTTAAATTCAGCGAAATATTTTCTAGTATCTTTGGATACAATTAAATAGACGTCGGAAGATGTTTGGGAGCGTGGGGACATATTTTAATGAATATACTAAATAGACCTCATTTTTACGCGCAGCGTGAATTTTTCTAGAAATATTCAATATTCTTCCATTTTAGTGCACAAAATCATTTTTTGGAGAAATTACGTAACAAATTCTTCATTTGCTTATATCCATTGATAAAAACATACATCTATCAGAATTTCTGTGGGAATGGGAACATTTATTAGTAATGTCCCCACCACGGCCAAATTTCTGTGGCGACGTTGTCTCGATGTCCCCACCGTTCCGACGCATATGGATACAAATTGTAATTCTCGACAGAACATATTTTCAGTCTACACAAAATTATTCCACGTTTTCATGTTTTAAAATTTTGCCCCAATTAAAATAAAATATCAGTAAATTTAGATAAAATTGAAAGATGTGGTGATTCTGGTGTGGAATTGAAATGGTGTAGCTAATTATTAAAGTTACTAACACCAGGAAGAAAATCGTTAACTGATATTATTAAGGAATATTATTCTACATATCATATTGTATGTTATAAATATCTATATCAAATATATTGTTTAGAATAAGTATATGTACCTGCTGGATTTTGAAATAAAAGATGCCACTATCAATTGTTATCAACAACGAGCTATTATTTGTTTATCAATTAATATAATATAAATTATAAAAGCTACTGCTTGTAAACCACAACAATAAGTTCCACATAATAAAATGGGGACATAACAACGATTTAAAAGATTGATTAAAGTCAATTTAGTGTTTTCTTGGTTGGGAAGTATATTGAAAGGCCAATAAGAATACATATTATAAAATGTATATTGAATGTCACTTCAAGGTACGATATAAAAACATCGTTCCTTGGAGAGACTTTTACCGAGACGCATCAGATTGTAAATTCAGGTACCAGACAGAGCCAAATCGTCACATTAGTAGACCACAATGTAGATTTGCCACGATTCATCGGCTTGCCGATGAATCGGCCGCCGAAGGGCTGTTTTTGGTGCTCTGCCGATCAGGCCCGTAGCCAGGATTGAAAATTGGGGGGTGCTAAGCAGGTTGCTCGGCCATTTTTCGGTTATAAAGTGAAAATTTGGTGCAAAATTTAGGTTGAAATGAACCAGAAACAAATTATAGTCGCGCGTAGCGCGAAAAATTTGACTACTTTTCGTTATTTGGAGCCAAATTGTATAATTTTGACCTGTTTTTAAAAAAAATCGAATAATATCTAGTGTAAGTTCACATAATCTGGGGGGTGCTTGAGCACCCATAGCACCCCCTCTGGCTACGGGCCTGCTGCCGATGCATCTTAATCGGCCAAATGAAATTTGCTGCATCGGCCGATTAAGCCGATTCTTCCGCCGATGCGCCCACAAGTGATAAAATGGAGTGATAAAATGCAATTTAAATGATTTAAATTGTAAAAGGTTTACTTTGGTCAAGTGATGTATTTAAATTGGCAATTACTTTGAATGTCAGTATTATAAAAGAGAGGCAAGAGGGTAATCAGGACTTCTCTTTGGGGAGGAACGCCTTAAGAAATGGGCGTCTGGGGGGCGTACAACATTAAAAAAACATATTTAACAAACATGCGGGTTTTACGGCAAATCATCCCTTATTTTGGATTGAGAGGGTAAATGCCGCAAGCACTCTGCTCTTCGTTGCGTCATTGAAAGGTACATTGTACATGTTAATCTTGAAAAGTGTAGTAGAAAATCTGGATAATGGGACAATTATGGGTTTTCGGGTATTTAAATAATTAGGGCGTGTTAAATTAAATTAAATACATTAAAATTAATAACGATACAATATGACTTTATAAATCAATGGTTTTGGTCAAAATTGTATTTAATGTTAATTTTAAAAATCAATGGCATTGTTAGTATTTTGAAACGCCCTTAGAGGTTTTGAAAAGGTCTTGTATCGGCCGATGCATCGTAATCGACCACAAAAATTTGTCTGATGAATCGGTACATCGGCGAAGCCCGCATCGGGGCAACCCTACCAAAATGTGTGCAAAAACGTAAAACGGAAGCATTCAAAACGCAAATCAATCTAACATTGGACTCAATATCTCCAAATGGGGGAAAACAATAACAATACACAATTCATAATTTTGTACTTTTTTGTAAAATGATTTCAATTTCATACTAAAATTAAATATGTTTAACTTGAATTTGTTGTGAATCACGAGTGTGATACGAAAGTTATGAATTTTAAGATTATTAAAAGAGACTATAATTTTCTTGATATTCGCAATTTGGTCATTTCATTATTGCTGTTGCCGTATTGGCAAACTGTAGAGCACATCACTATTTTCACCTTCTTCAATCCTGGGAGAAGAAGATGAAAATTATGACTGACTCTATCATTACCTTAAACTTGTAGAAATAAGAAATATTCGTGCGAGAATAAATTATTTCTAAGCCTAGTCTTCAAGCTTGCAAGTCTTATCGAGTTATTTGATAAGACTTACAAAAGAAGACAATAGCAGAGAGTAGACGGAGAGTCTAAACTTAAGGTAACATTGTATCTTTTACTATTCTATTCTTTTGTACAATTATTATTCAATGAAGTTGATCAAGGTGTAACGCCTTATGTATATAAATTAAAGTGTGTCATGTCAGGATTGTTTATGATTTAAATAAATAATTATTCTTCTTCATTATTGAATTTCAAAGCATTGAATTAATCTTTAACTTAAACTAAGAAATTGATAAATAGATTTTGATAATAGTTTTGATTAGTTAAATAAAAGAATCATAGACCTTTAGTCTTTAAATATTTTTTCACAATACTCTTAACAACATCTTTGAGTTTCGTCTTATGAATATCATTATGCTTAAAAGTGGTTCCAAAGCTAGTTAAAGAACACAAGTCGAATAATATTGGGAAGTATATTGAAAGGCCTATTAGAATAACATTATAAAATGTGTTTTGAACCTAACTTCAAGGAACGTTATATATAAATTACATCGTTCCTTGGAGAGACTTTTACTGAGACGCATCAGATTGTAAATTCTAGTACCAGACAGGCATATCGTCACATTAGGTCACAATGTGAAAATATGACGTTATACCGTTATGCCATTATGTCGTTAATCAATTTAACATTGGACTCAATACCTCCAAATGGGGAAAAACAATACACAATTCATAATTTTGTACTTCTTTGCCAATTTATTGTTTCAATTTCATACTCAAATTAATTATGTTCAAATTGAATTTGCTTTGAATCACGAGCATGATACGAAAGTTAAAAGTGATATGAATTTTAATATTGTAAAAAGAGACTATAAT
>JABASD010003328.1:0-20715 GCA_019776165.1 Pogonognathellus flavescens
TTAATGTCAGTTTATGCCGTTTTTGACGGGTTTATGACGGTTTATACCAGTTTATGACGCCTGACATGGGATAAACCCTTTTGGGGTGTCCAAAACCCAACCCTGTAAGAAATGTAGTGAAACGGTTTGTGCTCAGTCACGATGAGTGTACAAGCAAAGGATGCATTGCGTACATTAGAGAGACGGAGAGACTATGGAGGCGTAATGGGGATGTAAGAAAAAACTGTTGTGAGTATTTCACGTACGCACATTTAAAGATAAGGTCAACTGAGCATTTTCTCCGTGCTGCTGCTTTCTCCTTTCTTTTATTTGTCTGGTGCTGGATGGAGTATGGAAATTTGTTCGTGTTATCTTATCTTACATGTTATTGTATTGCACACATATACGGGGATCAAATGCAACGAGAAGATCCCTGTCTACGACTTAGTCTGTATTGTTATGTGTTGTAGTGTGTTACAGTGTACAGGGAGAAATACTTCTATTCCAACACTCATTTGTATTCGGATTGGCGGAATATTGGTATATGTGCGTGTATGAGCTCCTAGTATGTGATTTGCAAAGAAATGCAATGGGAACTACAGCAGAATTGTCGACAAAAACAACTGTCGAATTTCTGCCGCTTTTTTTATTAGGACTGTCCTTACATAAACGTTTACGACAAAGCGCAAAGACTTGTTCAATTGCCATAATGCAATCTTACTTCAAACAAATGTAGACATATCTAGTCGACATTCGTACATATGGACCTTTCATATGTGTTTTATGTGAATTTATTACAGTTTCTACAGATGAAATTCCATAAACCCCCATCGATACATAAACTTCACTCTCCTTCCCACCATCACATTTATCTGCAAGAATCGTCCAAAAATTATTCCTCAACTTCCTACATCTTTCTTGTCCTTGTCACCATAACTTTTCAAGTTCAAATCTCAATGGTTAGACCTCCCTGTTGGAAAAAGATGCATAAATGTCGTTCAATTGCACAAGAGGACGATTTCAGTGAAGGTATAAATATTCCGGTGGGGAGAATTACACTTCACACTGCATGACTGCAACAATTTTCGAAGGTGCACGAAAATTTATTTATATTTGTGAAGTACTTGTTCTCCATCAGTAAATGCAATTCCACTGATTGTGAGAAGGCAATTCGTTTCCTTAAAAAGCTCATTTGTGTTTGTCACGACACAAGTAGTGTGGACATTTAGTTCAATCCCTCATGGTCTGCCAGAGTCAAGTCACTGAATTTACATTGAACAACATTTAGTTAACGTTTACTTTATTGTACAAGTGTGCTCGTTTCCGTGTGCATCCCCTGGTTATCGCTAACTTTAATGTCATCACATGTAAGGATTGTGTTGCACAAACTCCGCCCTGAAATTTGAAAATGTGATGTTCATTTCCGGAGTAAGAACCACCGGGAGTGTTCCTTCTTCCGAAAAACCAATGTCCTGCTGTGTTCCTAAGTGTTTTTGTTCCGTCATTCCGTAGTCGAACTCCGAAACTGAGCAAACTCACTGGAATCCAGCCAAACGCTTCAGAATCATCCTATAATGCACACAAACCATTCAAAAAATGTCGAATTTCCTTTATCACATATAAACTTTATTAGGTGTTTGTAAAATAATTATTCTTACACATTCCCCAGCTTATAAAGTCAAAATGCACACTTACTTACAGCATCAATAAAACCAAGTTTTGAAATCAACAATATTCTTTATTGTACAGCCTTTTCAGTGTACAACTTTATAATGTCCCATTGCTTATTTATTCCTACCCAGTGGAGTAAATCCGGGTGTGTCTTGCACACAATGATAATGATAGAGTTTGAGACTGTCATTTTAGTCAAGTCAAAATATTTAACCAGGTCTAGTAAAATTGAATGCTGTCTGTGCTAAGAAAAAAGTATAAAATAGCTGTTTAAAAAATACGAATTACTACGGTCATGTTTTTTAGCTTACCGAACAGAATGTTGAGTACGACAGGGGTAAAGAATAGACAAAAGAGAATAATAAATCCGGATTTTTTGCAGTTGCAAAACCCCTTGAATTTTTACCAATTAAAAAAATCATTTTTATCATTCATAACATTTAAATTCCCTCGACTTTTCTCAATAACATATTATATAACCACCCAGCACAAAATATGAACATGTGACAAAGTGTAAATCTGCATTTGCTACCTGTCTTGCCAAAAGTTGGTGCAATCCTAAACCACAAAAGCTTTAATAAAATTAGTATCAGTATTCATAATATACTCCTGCCTGCATCATCGTGACAAAAAATTTGTGGAATGCGGGAGTTGTGTTCTTCTAATTGAGGTGACCAACAGAGAAGCCGCCGACCGTCGCTGGCTGTTCCAAAAGTGCTAATCCTCCTAACTAATAGTTATGACAAGTAAACACATGAGTAGTGCACTTGCAACGGAACATGTGTTGTAATAAGCTTACACTAAGGACTAACGGACTACGCTAATGACAACGACAAGTAGAAGTAGAGGAATTTGATGAATTACAAGCAAGTATTCCACGATAGCCCCTATAGCAAAGTGCTCATCAGTACCAAAGCCTATAATGCCGTCGTGTATTGGGAATTGGGAATCGGGGGGCTACCGTTGGGATCAATTTTTTGCACTTTTTTGCAATTAAATATTATGTATTTAAAAAAAACTTTTTACTCGTTTGGAAATGGGGAAGACGAAAGCTGGAAAATTTTGGGTTTGCCAGGATACACTGGAAAATAAACTTTCTATTTGACTTTCTATCTCCCTGTCATTGTGTTGTGTCGTGTCTTTCATATCTTATCATATCACACAACAGGCGCGTAGTCAGGATGGAAAGTTGGGGGTGCACAGCAGGAAAAAAATATACGCCTTCATTTTATAGTGAATTTAGTCTTAGGTGTTTAGTGAATGTGTGCGATTTTAATGTAATTAAACATGCGAGTAACTAGTATTACCATTTCTGGGAGCTACACGGTCATTTTCCGCTAATGCAAAAAATTGGAGGAAAAATTGGGCTAAAATGAACGTGAAATATGTATATATTTATTAATTATCTCAGAAGTTGAGATTGCCATTACAGACACAATAGTTAAAAACAACAGTAAAGTAAACATGTTAAATAGATAACGGATAATGATATATTAAAACAAAATATCGCAATTATTAATATTAGAGTTATATAAAGATGGTTTTGAAGTATACTACACGGTCGTTTAAGCACAGCTAGGGAAATAATATCGTGACAAATACTTTCAGGAATATTTAGTTTTTTCAAAATTGAGGATACAAAGTTGGTGATGGTCCCTCTTGCTCCGAAAAATATTCCGATCACTTCAATTGGAAAGTGGAAATTATATTGTTGTAGGTCTTTAATAATACTGTGGGTTGTTGTTTTTAGAGCAAAATTGTATACTTTTGTCTGGTTATTAGAAATTTCCAAAAATATCTAGTATAAGTTCACATATTCTGGGGGGTTCACGTGCATCCTGTACATTCCCCTTGGCTACGCGCCTGTCACACAACACTCCATTTATAGTACATTGCGCCAGCACAAATTATACCTTCGGATATTTTGTTTTTATATCATTCATTCTTCAGTGTACAAATAGTTTAATGTACAAAAATTTAGTGAAAAGGGTCAAAATATCGTGAAAACCTAAAAACCAATGCGCCCACCTGGGGAATGTGTGAATCTAATAATAATTATATTACGTCTGTATACAAAAATTAAGGAAACAATAAATGTATTAAACCAATTAATGGAAATTTAAAAATATGTCACAAGATGATATTTTACTTTCTGTACAATATTTTGTATTCCCTTTTACATTTGACTATTGAATGAACTGGTACAATATTGACAATTGAGAGTATTGGTGGAGTGTAAAATTGTAATGGTAGTGCCACAGCAGGTTGCTTCCTGATTTGTTGCCAAATGCAAATTATGACTGTTGTCGTTTTAGGCAATTGATGGAAAAGCGAAGGATGTCGTACATAATGTAGTGTATTGAGTTTGATGGTGGTTTGTGATGTGACTGATGAAAAGAGATTTAAAGGAAATGACCAAAGGCAAATTAAAATTTAGTCGACTAATTGAACAAGGCATATAATGTAATGTTGGCAATATTGACTACGGGTGTATCTCTTCTAGCCTATTTCACGAACCACTGCACTGCAGTCCCCACCATCGTGTAGTGACCGTAATTGTACATTGCATTGGCACTGGACAGTTAGTCTTTGTATGACTACATCTATGTATGTGTGGAATTGCATGTGTACACTTTGTCCTTTCATTTCCCTCAGTTCCTTCTGCCTTGTTTCAATTCTGTCTATTTTACAGTCTCTCTTGTGTACTTAGCTTTTGTTTTGCACAAATACTGGATTTCATGTCCAGCAGTTGAGTAATGTATTAAACGGAGTCTGCTAAATTCATTTAAAACGTATAGGGTATAGTCAAATGGCTACTGCATACATAATAGGAGATTCGGTCCCTCCCAATTAGAATTCCTCAAAAATCTCCGGACATAGAGAGAGATAAAGGAAGAGGGAAGTTCAGGGAAGGACAGTGGAAATTCTGGAAATGTAAAGGGAAAGATTCATGGACAGCAAAGGAAAGCATGAGAGAAATGTAAAACAAATACGACTGTTGGTGGAACAAGAGCTTCTTTTATTTTAATAGTCCACCCGTGTGTTTCAATGTTTTGCTGCGTCTGCAGTTTAGTTCAGTGCTGAATGGCAGTTCGGTTGTTGTATGTATTTTGCGGTATGTGGGCTGGATGCAGGGAGTAATGCAAGTAATGCAACTATTCTCCCGAACTCTTTCAGCATTGAAACGGGAACCGGGCAGACAGAGGTATAAAGGCACAAGGTATATTGCCACTTGCTTTATTTTATGACGGTGAAATCAGTGGGGTGGCCAGTTAGCCAAATGAAGTGCAATTCTCGTCTGAGTTCACTTCACACACAGCAGGAAGGAGCTCTAATTTGTGGTACTTGCTTTCCATCCTCCAACTTAATACATAACATCAATTGCCTTCATACTGCCATTTCATATCATATACACTTTTCCCTTTGTACTTCACCAATACTCCGCACTAATCAACCATTCAACTAATAACCAGAATAGAGTTTCATAAAAGTTTAGTCGATGTAATATTCAAATTTTACGGACAGTCACGGGGGCTGAATATTTTGTATCTGTAATACAATACGAGCAAGTATTAATATTGTAAATAGATGAAAGATGAAACTTTTTTAGTTGATTTTGTACTCAAAGCAACTTTTCTGCAGCGATCTGTAAGAAAAGGTGAACAAATTGTATTTAGTAAGTAATTTCATAAATCACATTGCTAATTCTGAAATGAAATATTCGTTTTGTAGTTATATGACGAGTGTTTGGGGGCTAAGTAAGAGTAAGTGCTTTAATGTTCAATTAGCCATAATATTATAGTTCAAACAGAATTATTTGCTGGAAAATGACAAGAATGAGATAAAGGCAATTTTTCATCAGTCATGCAGTCAGTGTTATATTCAATAAAGTCAGAGCCACAATTCGACAAACTCATATTGGTAGTAGTCGTCACAGTCGTCAACTTCTGTTGCTTTTATGTATGTAATTAGGGAGCATCAACTCTTATTCAGAGTAGCTGCATAGGGCTTAGCAATAAGGAATATTTAAATCAGTCAAACTCTTTGAATTAGCACTTTATTTAATTAGAGCCTTAACACTTTTATTCCTACGTGTTATGTAACGACGTGTGATTGCTTTATAGCGTTCAAGCGGCAAAAAACGTAAATATTGACATAACTTCTACTTTTATAGCGAAATGAGCGATGAAAGTCAAGCGGAGGTTAATTATCTTTAGCCCAAGGCAGCAGAGTACCCTGAGGCACACAGTCTTTCATTTCCCCTTCTATCGGATTTCGTTTCGCACGACGAATTATACTAACGATAAGTCAGAAATAGAAAATTGTAAAACTAGGGTACAATTTGTAGACTAAAACAAGGCTGAAGTTTTACAATATCCTGAAGTTGTCAGAATTACTCATTTTCTAATTTCACACACTCGACTCTTCTCACAGATGAAGTTTAATAGGCTTTCTGCTTCTATTCTTATAATTGTGAGATTTAAAGTAGGTAACCCTTTTTTGTTTTACAGTGTATAAGGAAAATTGCAATGTTATCAAATATATTTCAATTGATATATTTTCTTATTCTGTCAACAAATTAAATTTTTGTAGATTAAATTGTTGGTTTAGGTATTTGCTGTTAAGAAAATAATGCATCACATCTACAATGAAAAACTCATTCGCAAATTTCTGAGCTGGAATTTCTATTTAAATTTACCCTTCTTTATGTGGATAGATCTTGGACTGTATTGCTGGTTAACTCCTCCTTGGTATAAATATATTATAAATTCGAGAATAAAGCGTTATTGGTACCTAATTATGTCTCATGAAGCTGTGGCTGTACATAAAGATGCTGTTGAAGAGAAACCTAAACGAAAAGCAATTAGGGAAAGGGAGGTATGGTTTGTGGAGCAGTAACGGTGTTTAATGAAAATTGAGATGCCTAAATGTATGTCTATTTCCTAGTGGAAAGAAGGACGAGTTTTCTTTGGCTGTAAGACGCAGCAAAATGGCTGCAGATCGGATATTTGTTCGAAGCAGGCTATCTGAATGCAATTGAACAATTATCTTGTGATTTCATCCGATTACCACTTTTCTCCAATGAGGAGTTTAGCCAGACAATTTCTACTCCCACACGGAGTTTTAGGAGAAAGTGACTGTGTGCAGCACTTTATAATCTGATTTACTCTCAACTCCCTCCCTTCTGTACAAACGGGGGCACCTTCGGTCTTTATTAACCAAAACGCTTTCCTCATTTTCTTTACGTTTCCTCAGCCTACCAATTTGCATACTTTTATCTCGTTTTCTTCCTTTGGGTGCAAATGTAGTTACTGACTCAACATTATTTCACCTAGCTGCTTCAGAATGTCAATCTCCTCACAGTTCAACTACGTGCACACAATTATTCAACTGTACTACCTGTAATTGCCGATATTAAAAGAGGAAAATGTCCCTGGAAATAAAACAGGAGTGGGTGACACAGGAAACGACGAATTTACTTGTAGATTAGAAGACAAAATGCTATTTCTACCTGATTGTAATTATTTTGCAACTGATCACCATACAATACAAGCTACTGGTTACAATAAAGGCACTCGGAAGGTACCATAATGAAATGTTTCTGGAACAACCTCTAATCTAAATCAGAATATTTCTTGAGGAATGAGATGTGAGCAGTTTGAGTTTGGGCTGCCTCCATCTCATTTGTACATCTTGCTTCAATTATGTATGTAGCTACTTTACATAGAATATTTATTTAATCTCTTAGAAGGATGAAATATTAATCGATAAAAAGACTGATGATTATTTTCGATGATGCGTTGAATCAATTTAAAGTTTTTACATTTGCAGTTCAATTAAAGATGATTTCACTAAAAGTTTGCTTAATTTTTTGCTTCTTTATAGGTGGACTGATGTTAGGAGGAGGTCAGTTAGACTTTTCCACAAACGCTCCCCGACTAAACAGTCTGAAACGAAACCTAAACTCTAACGGGAAGAGCACAACGGGAATCGGACACATCAACCACAATCAAAATCATGACAGTCTCATCGATCAGTTTGTGATGCACACGGCGGGTGGAAAAATTTATATTCCATCTGGTAATTCTATTTTCACTTTCTTTCTTACAAACAATTCAGCAACAACAATAACTAATGACACATGGAATGAACTAATGAAAAGTAAACAGTACAAATGATAATCGTCTATTTTTTCATACAGATACACCTAAAAATTCAACTTCCGATTATAAAACAAGTCCAAGCAGCAGTCCTTCCAAGAAAACTTCGGGAAGGTAAACAATCATAACAATATTATTTTTACCTCTATTAAATAATATACACAAATTATATCCTTTCATATTATTGTACCTGTGGCAGCTTGGAAGCCCATTATTTATTAGTTACTTCGTAGTACGAAGTTCGTACATCGTATGCCACTCCGGGGGCCTTCAATAACTGATAACAAAACTTTTAGTTAACCTAGAATAGAATATTATGTAGATATTTCTAATTAGTTATGTTGGCACACAGACAAAATACAATATTAATAGTCAATAGTTGTATATGTTTTTCACTTCATATTCTCTCATTTGTGCAATTTCAATGTATATCAATAAAAGAAAATACCTGCCCATTATATCTAGTTGATTTGCAGGGGATTTTTTTTCAAATATTGAACCTTTAATGCAAAAAAGTGCAAAAATTGAGCCTCGGCGTTGCTTACTTCCGCTTAATTGTTATCACACACCATCGAATCAGGCGAATGGTGTGCCGAATAATTGGAAAGTCGGCAGGTGAAATTGATCAACACCACTCCGGCAATCGGGAGTTAAGTCCGACGCCCTAACTGAGTACGCTATCAAGGCAACTGCATGTAAATCAAAGGATTTTTCCTTTTATAGCCAGGCCAGGTTTAACAAAAGCATACCACTACAACTTACAACAATCAGGGTTGAAAATCCTGGAAAAAAGGTACCTCGGAAATTTACGGAAAAACGTGTATTTTACAGGAAATTAAAATTGAAAAATACGGATTATAACTTAATATACACATAACTGCATGTTTAGATGCACAAAAGTAGTTAAGATCCCCAATTACTTCCATAATCCTTGACTACACACCTTTTATTCCATTGATTTTTGAAGTATAGTTTGCAAACAAAAATAACAGACACAATTAAAATACAAGTCTCAAGTCAAATAACTAGAAGGAGAAACATAATTTCATTAATGAACACATTCTTGTCGTATATATTTACTACACAGAATCATAACCCTCACATTATAAAATCTCCAGTTTTTAATCATCAGACAACAAATCCTTTTTATTTAGATTATAATCATTAATGTTGTTTAACCTGCGTATTTTAAGTCAAACAGTTATTTGCTGGTAACTGCATAAGGGTTTTATAATGTCCATTGCACTTGCTCGATCAAACAATCCATCGCAAAAATTCCCATAAATCTTTGCGCATATCACATAACACTTGAGTTTCTTAACCGTGGCATTATTTGTATGTGTCACAAAGTACAATTAACTTTTTCACATTTAAAAGATAATAACAATATTGTATGTTGAGTTTGTTATGTATAGTTTGATTAGCTTACCGATGACTTGCAGTATATACTTAATATACTTCGCTTAGAGATTTTCTTTCGAAAAGTTTATCATACTCATATCATATCATATGAGTATCATACACACAAGACAAGTATGATACATCTTTTACCAGTATTACACTTTAAATTAACATTTCTGGCTATATAGGAAGGATATGCATGGTTTATGTGTACGCTTATACATAGTACGTGGATTTTTTCCACTACTACGTATTTATCCGTGTTTTTCCATATTTCCTGGACGGGACATGCTTAAGTTCCTGGAAATGCCAACCCTGACAACAATACTACGGGCAACAATTGAAAATACGACTCGAGCGACTACGAACGGCTGGTTCGGGTGATTCCATGTCGGTCAACAAAATTAGAGGAACACAATTCCATTATACCATGAATTTTCTGCTATGCGGATGTAGCCAAGAGCATATTATGAATGCTAGTATTCATTTTATTAGGGCTTTTGTGGATAAGGGTTTCACCAGCTTTTGGTAAAAATCGAAAGGAGATGAATATCTACACTGTCACATGTTGTTGTGATTTGTGATGGCTCGTTCGTACTCAGCGTTGGCATTTCCAGAAACTTATGCATGTCCCGTCCACGAAATAAAGAAAAACACGGATAAATAGGGAAAAATACGTAGTAATGGAAGTAATCCACGTACTATGTATAAGTGTACACATAAACCATGCATATCCTTTCATTATACCCAGAAATGTTAATTTAATTTAAAGTGTATTACTGATGAAAGATGTATCATAGACTTTTTTAATCTTTGAGTTGAGACAAATAAAACAAATTCATTTCAATAGAACGCAAGGCAACAAGTATTCGTATTCTCATAAATGAACACTTATTGTTTTGCGTATGATACTCGATACTCCTATTATATTATGAGTATCATAAGCTATCTGCAACTAACATCTTGACTTAAAATACGCACCTACAACATTAATAAATATAACCTTAATAAAAGGTTTATTTTCATAATTAAATTTAATGTTTAGCATGAAATCACTGTTGTCCAAATTCCAAATCGTTGAGTGACGTGATCTAGTCACAAGTGTTTTCATTTCAATCATTTAATTAATTAATTTATTTAATTATGAAGATAAACACGAAAACAAAAATTGTTGCACACAATCGATTCTTTGATTCGTGATGAATCGATTGGTACTAACATCATATTTTTAACTATCACAGTTAACTTACTATTCCCGTCTAAACATCTGGCCAAACTTCAACATTGCTCATTGCGAGCTTGTGCAATCTATGATAATATTATGATGATAATGACAATACAATGACAGGGATATAGAAAGTCAAATAGAAAGTTCATTTTCCAGTGTATCCTGGCAAACTCAAAATTTTCCAGCTTTTGCCTTCCCCATTTCCAAACGAGTAAAAAGTTTTTTCGAAAATATAGAATATTTAATTCCAAAAAAGTGCAAAAATTCGAGACCGACAGCCTTCCCGATTCCCGGAGTCCAGTGACACACCTGTCCTATAAACTCCGGTACTGGGTATGAGGCTATCAAGGTCTCTTGATGGTAGATAAACAAATTCAGCTACTTGTCTTGTGTCTTGCAATCTTGCTTGTATTATGAGAATCTTTGTCGATCTGCTAAATTGGAAGAAGGCAATTCCAACATTCCATGCATTTTTTATCATGATGATCTAGCCAGGAGCTTATTATGAATACTAATACTAACTTTATTAAAGCTTTTGTGGTTTGTCACAAGCTTTTGACAAGACCAGATAGCAGTTGCAGATTCACACTGTGTCACATGTTCATATTTTGTGCTGGGTGGTTGTATAATATGTTATTGAGAAAAGTGGAGGGAATTTAAATGTTATGGATGATTTGATGATAAAATGAAATATTAATGATGATGATATTTTTAATTGTCCAGCAGTCTGTTGTACAAAGACACAGTACACATGGGGTCGTTACGTGACAGTCGCCAAAGGTCCAAGTCCGATGATGACGACTACCTGTACAAATTCAAGGGGTTTTGCAACTGCAAAAAATCCGCATTTATTATTCTCTTTTGTCTATTCTTTGCCTCCGTCTTACTCAACATTCTCTTCGGTAAGTTAAAAAACATAAGATCTCAATAATTAGTATTTTATACTTTTTTCATAGCGCAGACAGTATTCAATATTACTAAAGGTTAAATATTTTGACTTGACTAAAATAATAATCTCCAATTATTTATCATTATTGATGATTAAACTGTACTCATATTTAATTTTGCTGTAAATGTCAGTTCGAATGATTTTAGGTCAATCACATTTAAAAATGGCTTTGTAACAGCTGGTGGTGGTTGATTTGTTTGATAGGAATCGGTGCATTACCATGGGGGAGTGAGAGTGCCAAAGGCTGTCCAGAAGAAGTTATTAGACCCGATGACTCTCCCTTTCAAACGACGAATAGACAATCAACGAACGGAACCGCCAATTCCGGAAACATAAACAAAATCCCCATCTTGTCAGGTAAACATTTATTTTGCCATAAAATAAATACTGTAACTGTAAATACCTACATTATTATGCGTAACCATTTTTCCATGAGTGAATTGTGTACATTATATTGAATATATTATTTGAACTAATTTAATTCAATCTATTCAGTAGTATCATTTTGTAAAAATATATAGAAGAAAAATTTTGTTGGAAATTATTTCTTATGATTTGCTGTTGGCGATTTATCAATTATAATCGTTCGTAGTCGTACTATTTATTTTCTTTTAACTAACTGCGTAAAGTGCTATAGAATTTATCTGCATCCGAGTTGTTAGATGCGTGTAAAATACGAATTGTTTTGAGTTGTAATGAATGTATTTTTGTTAGTGGAGATAGTGGGGAATGATGCTGTAGATGGTGAGCTTGGGGCAATGGGATATGAATATGAACTGCATGAGCATGAATATACGCAAAAATTATTGGGTCGCTTCAAAAGGAGTAGCGGGGCACGTGCACAAATAACCAGAAATAGGAACCCTTTGCTGCAAATAGAGACTGATACAACGGACAGTGACTCTAATAAGGATTTCAGTTATAAATCTAGCACTGCTTCAATACTTTCTCCTACTATTCCAACTAAAAGCATTTCCTCGTCAGTTGATCCCAATTTTGAGACTTTTACTCTTCGTTATGAAAGCCGAACTGGTGAAAATAAAGAAAACGACGGGAACTCAATTGACGACGCTTCAGCTTTTGTAAATCTTTCAACCAATTCGTTTGAAGAATTGCCTGAATATGATTCTTCTCTTGCGACGACTGCCACAAATGATGCTTCAAAAAATTCAAGTGAGACACCCGAAGACGAAAAGGAACACGAAATTCCAACCATAGAACCAATTAGCATGGAACCATCATTTGTTTTGAATGAGAGCAAAATCGCTATTAGTTCTACTGTAAAAACTGCAATAAAAAACAAAAAATCTGTGTTGAATGATGAATCGGAAATGGTTCAGGATGACGGGAGTGTTTTAATGGCTCTATCGCAACCTCAGTATTCATCATATTACTATTCTTCTTCTGGAAACCTTGCAAACGGAAAGAAATCAGCGGTCGACGACTATCATCTTCAAAATCAGGAAAAACCAGGAGAAGCAATCACTAATAGGGAATTGAATGGCGGTGAAGCGGCTTTGGTTTTTTATGAAAACGGTGCAGGTCACGATGATGAGAAAATCGATACAGGGAGCGAGGTATTGGTGGTGACAGACAGCCATGAAATGCAGGAAAAATCTTTTGGGATATCAACTGACAATCGTATGATTGATTACTTCATCAGCAATCATATCAAAGAAGAGAGCACTAATGCCAATAATAATAATGAGACTCGCTACGGAGCTCCTAATGACGACCAAGGCGGGCAACAACAGACTCCCGTCTCCATTCCAACTTCTGATGAACAGCCAACAAAAGAAAGCTCATCGCCGTCGCCATCCTTGTCGTCGTTTTCTTCTTCACCGTCATCATTATTATCAAACTCTATTGCAAACACTGCTAGTACTGCTACAATTCCATTGATTTTTCCTCAAGATCACGAAGAAACTTTCTCGTCGTCGTTGGGAGAACAAAATGAAAAAAACCGAAATGGTCAGCAAGAACGGTGGTGGCAAGGGGGCGGAGCCTGCGAGTGCTATTGTCCATGCATGGAGTTGGAGTCAATGACATCTGATAGTAGTCCTGGAGAAACTCTTTTGGATGAAGACAAGGAACACTCAGGCTCGGGAAGCGGATTCGTAAGCTTTGAATCCAATCCAACATTGAAAACAAATTCAGGAGGATTGGAGTCAGGTGCCGTTCTGCAGAACATTGAAATTGATCAAGAGGACTCATCAGCAGATGCAATAATGAGCTGGGGCTCAGGAGACTCTCCAGCCGTGGGAGAGGATGAACTTCTAGTTGTCGTTGACTCTCGAGAGGAGTCTTCTTCATCCTCAAGCACTCTTCAACATTCTCGTCAAATTCACAATGAAAATATCAATTCAGAAAGTAGACACAATGAGGACAGTAATTTTAACGTTTCAAAAGATTCGGAGGTTGGAAATGATGGTGATGAGTTATTCCCTTCTTCTATCTTTTCAAATAATTTTCTTTCTACAACTAACAAGGCTGAGAAAGGCCTTGACGAAGAAATCCCTCCTGCAAATGACATCCCGATATTTCCTGAAATTCCTCAGTTATCAAACCAAGAAGAGCAATCCTCTCATCAGTTCTCTCAGCCAAACCAATTAGAAACTAAACTACCAGATTCACTTGCTCCTACTCTGAATGATGTCTCGGATCGAAACACAAATAATAATAACATTATTAATTCATCTTCAACTGTTCAAAACATGACAACAACAATGTTTCTTGAAACTTATCCACCACCAGTCCAACAAGGTGAGACTGACTCGCTTGTATTTATGTTTAATATATGAAGTCCCTCAATGTCAAACAGCCTGAGAATTGTCGCTCAGCCTTCGTGTAACACTCGTAATACAGAGTGTCGTCAATCTGAATCATCAGAAACAGCAGCAGTGTTACTTTATCTTCGCCATCTTACTCCTTATTGTGAGTTTCCAATTATACACTGCCAAGGAAATCTGCTTTATATATAAAATATATTGTTTGTTTTTCTAGCAATTAGTCCTACTTCCGTCCTACTCCATTTCTCTGCCAGTTTATTGTCGAATTATCCTTTGTTTACAGCTTCTTCTCTGTACACAAGAGCTAAGACTTTGATTTACGATTTGTATTTACGTATACTACTATAAGAAAGAGCAAATAAATGTAGCCAAAGCCAAGTATTCCGGCTTAAGTAAGTAGATTTTTTAGATTTTTTCGGTTATAAAATGATTCCCATGTTGTACGGGAGAATCGACGCATTCGAAATTTTTCGTGTTTTTCGAGCAATTTGCTTATACCAAGTGTTCCTCTCTACATAATATTGTTGTTGACTCATTGACTCTCAGTCTCCATCTCATTCTCTATGTTGTTGGCTTTGGCTTGATAAATATTTGTTGCCATTTGAAAAGCATGTAGTAGTGTATTAGATAGATGCACATGTATAAGGTGTACTGGTACTGGGTGAACCGAATGTTTATTATTCGACTACTTTACTCAAGATTACCTCTTTTTATCCCTGAAGTCAGTGATTCCATTATTATTGCTTTGCAACTAACCTTACTATAATAATATACCTACTATTTGATGTTGCTTACAGTTCTTGGTGTCATTTGTTAGGGGTAATGTGTACTAGTATTTGTGTTGAGCTTTATTTTTGTTATATATTATATACTAATATTAAATACACTGAAACTACCTTCGTAAACTACATCATGTACATTTCTTTGTATCATTTGCGCTTTTTTAAATCGCTAAATAGTTACTACTAAACATTGCGTTATCCATTTCTTCTGTCCATATCCTCTAAAAATGTTACATATTATATTTCTTGCAGTTACTTTCTAGACCATGCCAAAAAATTGTACTCACAGTTTTTGCTTCTTGCTTTGGGATTACAAAAGACATTTTTGAGTCGCAGTCTCACATTTCTCGTGGTGGTGTACAATTGATTACATATTTATTTTCCTTTACAACCGTCTTCTTTAGTATGAATGGACCAAAAGAGTAAATTCAGTTCTACTTTCCACTCTCTGGTCACACCGATGCGGAAAAGTGCCTTGAAAGGAAATGTAGTCAGTAACTTGTTAGACAGGAGAGGAGAGGAAAGCATTACATTGCATTGGTGAAAGTATAATACAAAATAATAGAACGGCCATTAGGAAGCAAAAGAGACAAGAAGAGGACTTTTTGTATGAGTCTGTCCGTGTCCAGTCTACTGTTAGTTGTTTGTTGGTTTGTTTGTTGTAGTGCAGTGTTTTACTTGTCTGTATGAATCACCTGGAAAAGGCCGATGAGGACATTACAGTTACGTTTACGTTCTCTTTCATACAAGTTATCGCCTTGCTTTTCCTCTCTGTTTCTGTGGAGCTTGAAGAATTTATTTCCAACACAAATACACAAACACACCTACAAACATTAGTAGTAGACATTACATTACAATTAATGGTAAGGGCTACAGCAAGCCTCGTTTCGCTTCGTCTCCCACACTCTCTTCTCCCAAACACTACAATGCAATATTACACACAGCAAGTCTGCAATGGAACAACGAATTGTGCTGACTACCATTTTTATAATTCTATCGATGTGTGTACTCAGTACTTACATTATAATATTATTCTCTACTTTCACTATATTAACAAGTTTCTGTAAGTGTATACTACGTATATACGCGTACGTGTACTCTTTCCACGCACTGTCACTAGTTCTACATGTGTCCATACAATTAGTCTTACATTAGTACTTTGGTGAAAGTGAAAATTTAAATTCACATGAAAACGAAAATTTTATAAACCATAAATGGAAACTACTTATAATAATGAATTTTTGAGATGGTATGTAATGTAACTATCACTTAGGGCATATGGTGCAGGATAATATTAAAATGGTTAGATTACTACCAATATAAATTATGCAAACAAAAACACATCATTTCTTTCAATTATTTGATGACTATAATATATGACAAACCAAACAGAACAAGCCTCTCTCCGAATTATTGAGCGACTCAAAACTTGCAAAACTGTTTTTAGCAAATAAGGAATGCGATGGAATGGGTTAGAGAAGAAGAGTACTGTGAGTACTCTTATTCGTCTAACAGTCTATTTGTGCAAAACGCAGTTGAATAATGTAGAAATAAATATAAAACGGACTATTGTAGTTTCTTGGGTGAAGGGAAATATTTCTAGTGCAATAGTTGCATCACAAAATAGAACTATCTGTATCTGTATATCAGTACTTTAGCAACCTAGCAAAAGTGAAAGTATTAGGTGGGTATCCCATCATGTATACTAATAGTCGTACTCACTAGGTGGTTCAACTCACTCCGTTGTAGCCGTAATTTGGAAATGTCTGTCTTGTCTGGTTACTCTGGTTGGGAGGAATGGAATGGTTCTCGCTCTCAAAGACTCTAATGCTAATGGCAATGGCGATGGCAGGCCTTGCCTATTCACCATTAGTCTGCCTTACAAAACTTATACACAATCGATGAAAGCAAAAACATTCTGGTAAATAGTGTCATATCATACAAAGGTACACAGAAAAACTCTGAAACTGAACACAGTTCCTGCATAAGTTTAATTTAATCTGTAATTGGAGCAAAGAACAGATTAAAATAAAGAATTTCTAAAGTTGCCCATTCGATTGTCTTATTTTAGAATGCATATTATAATGATAATGACGCACTATAATAACAGGGTCAATTTACACAAACTAATAAGCTGCCTCTGCAAATTCTGTGTACAAAGGTGCACCTCTATCAAATTGTACTTTTAAGCAGTACTTATTGTTAGCATATACTTAGTATATATTATAAGGAGGTGTGTAGTATACTACTGCAGTTTTTAGATAGTACTAGATTAATATTTTGATGTGGTATACTACAACAATGTACGTTTCTAGAATAAATTGTGAAGAAAAAGAGAAATGTGCAGCTCCTTTGAAAGTGACAGTAATAGTTGTGGCAAGTAGAGGAATCTCAAGCAGGTCCTTACGCAGGTAGGCAAGTGTTGTTAAATTTAACTAAAATGACACGCGACGAGGAAATATTCACTCCTGCGTTTTAACAGTCTTCAGTGGAGGTATTGTAGTATAGGGATACTGCTTTCGTATTCTATATATTGTGTAGCTATGACCAATTCTTAAGAAAAAATGTAGTTTTATTTAATAGAATACCTAGGTAAGTACACAAAACAATATGACAGCCAGTACTTTTATACAGTTATGATATCTAATGAGAAGAAATTAAGAAACAGTATAGTCTAGACAGCATTGGATTAGTGTGTAACTTAATAAATATACCTAATAATAATAATATTATAACATTCGGACACGCATTTTATTAAAGTCCGTGGTTTACACCACATATTTATGACATTATAGTTGAGAGTTTCTATCAACTCTATACTTTATAAGACTAGTAGAGTTTAGAAATAGGGTCGATTCTTGCCTGCTAAAAGTTTTTTAGGGTGTTGTTGCATAGTATATTGTAGCAAAGTATATTAGTACCAGATGTACTAGACTTCATAATACCTTTCTGCTAAAATAATGTAAAAAGCAAAGGAGAAAATTAAGTGTGGGTGGTTCTTGGGTTTTCTTTTAAGCAAAAGAAAATGCAATAGCTTGATGCTGCTGGCTTACGCATTTTCTTCGGTTAGTTGACTTTTTCTCTCTCGTTAGTCGTCCACATTAGAATTTAGTTGTCGACGTTTTCTCGCCTTTGTGCGGGTGCGTATATAAATAGCAGCAATGGTTCACATTAGTAAGTTTATTGTTAGCAGCAGAATAAAATTGTAGCTGAGGAAGGTGAGACTGAATTCCCAATGCCAACGTACTTGCCTGCTTTCTCCGTATGCTAATCTGGGAGAGACACTTTCCATTATCTTCACATTCATTTCGCACGCTCCGCTAATGTTCCTTCCGCTTTTTCGTTATTATGATATGAACTGTTGTTTCCTCGCCCTTTTGTCGCTCTTTCTTAAAAGTGCGTGAGTATCAAAAATTTTCAAAAGCCCTTACATTTTTCCTTGTGTGTAATAATACTACCTAGACCACACTTTACTATTTGTATATTTACTACGTCTTTGCGTTGCACGCTTACGCTAACTTACGCTTCTGTGCTTGAACAATATTTTCAAGGAAAATACATTTGTAATTTTTACCCAGCCACTGCATTACATTTTCATCATGTTCTCGCCCTTTTTGTACATTCTCTTTCACTGTTATTAATATTCATTCTTATTGTCAAAAGTGTGGCATTGCTAATATGCTCTTTGAAAAAGCTATCAGTCTTGTGTGAATGAACACAGTGTCAGTAAGAATTCGCCTATTGCAGCTTTTTGTAGTAATAAAACTAAAAATACACATTTTATTTAGCGTAAAAGTATAATGTAATGTGAGCTTTTGAGCTTTACTAAATGTAATTATTCTGTTGTAATGCGTGTATATTTTATATGTAAAATTGCTTTTTCCGTAAATTAAAATTATATGTAATGAGGAACAGGAGAAATTGTATTTAATGTTAATGTTAACAAAAATTACTTTCGACGGATGTATAGGCGGTCGCCCATTTCCCGCAGTCAACTTTCCTCCGGACAGCGCCTCTTTCGTACAGATCACAATACCGAGTCGATTGTCTTATGTAATTGGAGCATACAGCTACTGGAATATGCAATTCTATCAGTCAGAAGGAGCGTATGTCACATGGGAAATTAGTGTCCCCCGAGGAGCATCTATTGGATTCTACGCACGGAGAAACGCTTTGCCCACACATACTCACTACGATATAGTTGAAATACTCAGAGGATTCAAAACAAGAACCACCAGAAGCTCACCGGTGAGACAAATCAATATGAAACTTTGAAACTAGACAAACATATGCAAATCGCCACTTTACTTTTTTAGATGTGACTTTCAATTTTTCTGTTTGTTTTTCTGAATAGCCGTCGGTTTCGAAGGAAGTGAGCAACTTTTTAGAACAAGGCCACTGGTTTCTGAGTTTGTACAATGACGACGGGGATGCTCAAGAAGTCGTGTTTATTTCCAGCATATCCGAAGAGATGACTGAAGGATGTCCAAACGGATGTAGTGGCAATGGTCAGTGTCAAAGCGGTCAATGTCAATGCAACGCCGGATTCGGTAGCGACGATTGTAGTCAGAGTAAGTCCATTTCTCTTTCAGTCTTTCACGCCTGCTGCTTTAATTGTTATCGTCACTCATATCATACGCGCACATAATATAAAGTCTTGAAAAGCAGAGAAGAAAGTTGTATTTCTAACTTACTTTGTATTTAAATACCTTACGTGCATATATTCATTTTTACTGAATTACAATTCCATAAAATGTTACAATGACAATTTATTTTTTAGCAGAAAGTGTTTGTTGTATTATAAACACGAGCTTTTGTTTGGTATTGGTATATAGTATATACTACACCTCATGTTTTATTTCGTATGTATTTTTGTAAATGAATGTAGGTAAACATATTTTACACCTGTTTCAAATCAAACACTTTGTAGATTGCTGTATAGCATTGGTTACGTGTTAGAGGTATAAACAGTAGATTTATTACCGTACGTTACAGTACCGTGTACATTACAGTACCACGAATTTACAGTACGAGGACACTACAGTACCGTACACTACAGTACCGCGACTTTACAGTACGCGGACACTACAGTACCATACAATACAGTACGCGGACACTACAGTACCATACAATACAGTACGCAGACACTACAGTACCATACAATACAGTACTGCGACGCTACAGTACCGCGACACTACAGTACAATAATGAATTTCGTGATTTGATTATGAACTGCACAGCAGCACACCAATCACCAAACCACTTACTTACACCCTCAATCCTTCATCCACTCTCCTCCCTGATCTTCCTCCTCCTCAATCCTTCCTCATCTCCTGTGTCCTTCTTCGGCCCGTTCCCAAGTCTACTTCTTGGGCCTCTATTGAACGATCAACTCGGAACTGGCACGGACCGGGGGAATCCGTCCAAAACAAAGCATTGCGATTTGCGATGGCTCTTGCGGGTGATGACGCAATGTGATTTCTGCCCAGTGCTTTGAATGTTGAAGTGAAGAAATTCAACCAAGCGCAAGTGTATGGCGAGAGTAACTATGACTCTCTTAAGGTAGCCAAATGCCTCGTCATTTAATTAGTGACGCGCATGAATGGATTAACGAGATTCCCACTGTCCCTATCTACTACCTAGCGAAACCACAGCCAAGGGAACGGGCTTGGGCCCATCGGCGGGGAAAGAAGACCCTGTTGAGCTTGACTCTAGTCTGGCATTGTGAGGAAACACGAGAGGTTTAGCATAAGTG
>JABASD010003329.1:0-20703 GCA_019776165.1 Pogonognathellus flavescens
TGCATTCACACAGTGAGGCACCGGTTTCTCATTCAAAGTTGTTATTTTAATTGCTTGTCTGTAAGTTGCATTTTTAATGATTTGGTCGTATGTGGTTGTTTGCCCGCTGAATATCGGCCAAATTGGATTGATTTTTTCATCTCTGCAAGCTGTCTAGATTAGATATAGGTTTTTAACAGTTTTCACACAACTGCAAAAAACCAAAAAGGCTAATTTGCTGTCTTCGGCCGCAAATAACCCTTAATAAGCCCTTTTTGCTCACCTTCTTGTGATAGGCAGTACCAATAGTATTGTTACATCTATGCGTAATGTTGAAACTTCTTATCTATGCACATTATAGACCATCAATCTTGACATCGAAAGAACCTATTGATATGACAAGAGTACAATACTTCAGCATGGCATTTTAAATAGCTTTGTGTATCTTTTCTGCAATGCATAAAGGAAGTGTATATTGAGATGATGGACTATGTATTGAGTTTCTGAGAGTTCATTGCATAGAGTTATCGTGCTATCTAATTTAATACATTTTTCCTTAACCCGTCACAGTGAATTTCAGAATAAAGTTTTTATTGCGTATCTAATAACCAGCAAATATTATCAGTGGATCTTAACTTCATGTCGACATTTCATGACAGTATCGAAGTGTTTTTGTAAGGCTGTACGAGAATGCACGCTTGTTTGCATTATCATTACTTATGTACGAATATTCCAATGTCAAGTCAAGTATTACGTTGCAACCACAACCAATAATATTTGAACTAACTCAAAAGTGTAACACAGATATTTACTTTATTCTTGTAGCAACATTTTAGTGTTTCGGTGTAAGTCATGAGTGTTGATGATAAATAATCTTGCATAGGCTTACTTTTGGATTAGCTTACACGTATAATATTTAACTTAGCAACTTTATGACATTTTGTAGCAGTGAACTGTGGTTTTTATCATTGTATTACATTCAGAGCCTTTCACTACAGACGATTTGGTGCCAAACTGGATTAATATCAAACATACTTTTTTAAATAGTCATGTTAGTTTTCCTACTTCGTTCTTCATAATTTTTTATTTATTGTAGTATTTTTATAATTTAAGAACTGTGTGAATATAAACGGATCGTAAATCTAATTATTGTTCTCATAATGATTTTATACGCAGAAGTGAAAGACGACAGCTTCAAACTGGAGCCCGTAAGTCCGTCAGAAAAGGAGCATTTTGGATTTTCAAGATGCAGCAGTACCGGGTCCCTTAATACGCTCTCGTCGTCAGCACATAATACTGGTAACATAATTGTATTTATCTTCCCCTTGAACTTTTTACAGATATTAGGCAAATTGGTGTACAAAATAACACCAAATCACTCATGCTTCAGTATTATGAAATAATATTTTATTGATATTAATTCGTACTTACAGACGACGAAGATAGCGACGGAAAATCTAGCATGAGCTACAAGGAAAGGCGTAGGGAAGCCCATACACAAGCTGAACAAAAGAGACGTGATGCCATCAAAAAAGGTTATGATTCTCTGCAAGAATTGGTCCCCATGTGTCAACAAAATGACTCTCTTAGTGGTTACAAACTCAGCAAGGCAACCATTCTTCAGAAATCTATTGACTACATACAAGTAAGTTCAATTTCTCTTTTAAAATAAAATATATGCTTGTAATTAAAAGTTTAAATACTTATTCGATTATTTTTGACATTTCCATAGTACCTTCTACAACAAAAGAAAAAGCAGGAAGACGAATTAGCCGCATTGCGGAAGGAAGTTGTGGCTCTACAAATTATGAAAGTAAATTATGAACAAATTGTCAAAGCTCATCAAAATCAACCTGGAAACGCAGCTCTACAAGTTTCTGATGAAGTGAAATTCCAAGTGGTAATGATATGCTTTCCTTTTATTTTTATTTCATGTGTACAATATTTGAATTATTTGCGTGATAAATAAATTGTACTGATATTGAAAATTGCTAGATAAATATTAGTTTTTAACTATTAGGACAATAATAAGTTGTGTAGTTGTACTTACTTTAAATTATATCAACTATGTGCTGTTTACAGTTTCAAGCGGTCATGGATTCCCTATTTCTTTCTTTCAATTGCGGAATGAGTGTTGCTAACTTCACCGAACTTTCTGCTGGCGTTTTTAGCTGGTTGGAGGAACACTGCAAGCCACAAGTAATTTTTAATTCTATTTCTCTATAAAAATTAAAATCAGAAAGTTTAACTTCTGGTGAAAATTCATTTCTCCCATGACATGAAATGTTTGCTTGTTTATCTTAAAGACGCTACGGGACATGGTGTTGAGCATTCTTCAGCAGCTGAAATCCCAAATGGGTGCCATTTAACTTCATCTGTAATAAATATAAGCACAACCGAGAAAAAATTGGAAAAAGTTGACTATAAGACGAATTTCTAATTTGGGTTACACGAACTATTAAGTGAGCGGAATGCATGTTTTTTAGTTATAAAATTGTAAATATTGGTCCAAAAGTTTGAAACGTCTTCATGCTTCATTAAGTATACACAATTTCTCTTCGCATAATATTTTGATTCATCATGGAGATTTATAATTACCTTGTTGTGTCAATTTGCCATATTATAAGCGGGTGAATAATTTGCACAGTGTCTCCAAATTGCTTGTTAGAGGATGAAGCAGACCTTTTGTATCACTTCTTACACTTTAGTCTTATTTCTTATAAATATATAACAATAATATATATTTTTTGTTTCTTCTTCTTCTATAAATTCAAGTTTAGTTTAAAGTCATTGGTTTTACAACCACCATACACGTGATTGTATCTAAAAATGATTGCCCTAAAATGAAAAGTTAATTCAAACAAGATGTAAGAATGTAATGGTCCAGCTTGGGAATATAAATGCTAGACTGATGATATTTTGTGTATTGTGTATACTATTGAAAGCTGTAACACGTAAAATGCACATGCTGCATACAAAGTGTATAGATTTTCTAGTTATTATTTCTTGTCATAAAAATAAACAAATCCCTTTATTTACCAATTTATAAATACATCTGCATGTCCATAATTTGTGGCCCGAATGTTATTTTTCAAGTGTAAATATGCAGGGATAAAATAATCTGTTGCAATACTAACCAAAGGTTAATTATATAAGAAAGTTACATTATCGGTTCGGCTATAATCCCAAATACGGACGTATATGATGATTATTATTATTCTAATTGTACGGTATGACATGTAAAATTGGGGTGAGTATACTTCAAATTTAAACATTTGTTTAGGCGAATTAAATTCCTACTACATAATGTATAATACAAGATGAGAGATGTGTAATACATAGAACCGTATTTAAGAAAAAAAAAGAATGGAAGACACAAAGCATTGTATGGTATACATGCACACATTGTGGGAGAAAATTATTTCAATGGCAATGCTTTATATTATAATTGCAATGGTAATCACTTGTAGAATTACTTGAATGTTAACTGTCGTATGTGTTGTACTAATTGTAAGTATAATAATGAATATAATTTTTTGTTTTAAGCTTCTTTTTCTATCGTAGATGATAATTTACAATGCGCTTGTTTCGCATTGTAGATAATACTTCGTTTTTCTCTCGAAATATTAAAAAATTGTATCTCAATATTTTATTATAAACAGATTATAGAAATTGTGAATGTAAAATTTGAAAATTAATTGTCCACGTATTCTGTCAACGTGAGATTATTTTTATTTCCAAATTATTTCATTTTATATCGTAATCAAATATTTGGCCACAACACGCTGAAGATATAACGAAACTCGAACTGTGACTTGTTTTTCCCGAGATATATTGAATTCAATATGATATATGGTAACAAATAATATTGTTATAGTAGAAAATATATATGAAAGATTATTATATAGCTGTTGGAACTTGTGAGCGTCTCTAAAAAAATTCTATAATGTTGTTGTTACGAAAATAATGTTACTGATTGTTGTCAAACGTTATATTGTATAGCAAATGAGAACAAAAATGTTCAGATAGTGTATAAAGTTGCCTGGTTGCCAGTGTACAGCATGAATTTATTCAATATTTTAGTTTTACTATTATTGCGAATGATAATGAAAGTTCAAATGTTTGACTTACGCGAAAAATATAAAACACTTAATACAAGAAACTGGAATGAAAAGTACATGTTAATGAAGATACTTAATTCAATTGTTAATATTCTTGGTTTACAAATATATTGTCTTAATTTTGTGACTGATTTGAATATTGCAGCAAAAGTAATAAACAATCTAGTGAATGTACGTTCAAGCTTATTTTTCTTAATTGTACATCCATATTTTTTTCCTTTTTCAAAATTATTGGAATTTATTACAACACAAATTTCACCGGCCTAACTTGAAACAACGTATCAAACTTTTCTATCTATAACATGATACTTATCTACCTATAATCTTATGGTAAAAAATTACCTTGTGGTCTGCACCCGACATTAATACTTACTGTATACTGTATAATATGCAAACACGAATCCACTAAGTTTTTCATCCTTCTTTTTAATGTCGCATTTTTAAAATTGAAGGGACACATCAATTCTAAAAAATATTATTCGACCACATTCTTAATATTTTTAGTGCTTTCTATGCAGATTCCACGATTCCAGCATTGTCGGATGGTCGGCCGCTCCGATAGGTTTTTCACTACTTGTATTTTACTACGCACCTAATTAAATTCATTTTCCACTACAATTACTAATTACCATAAGACGAGACGAAACTCGTGCTTTGCAAATCTTTATCGTATAGGACCTTGTTTAGTTTACCCCTGTCTGAGGTCCCAGTACATTAATACATTCCCACACGCTTAATTTATATTATTATGTTTTTAAAATTTAAAAAAAAAACTTGTTTATAAATTATGGGTTTTTAAATTTTTATTTGTAGCTTTGAAATATTGGAAACATGAATACATATCAGTAAATTGGAAATACAAGTTCATTTATTTGTAATATCTAGATTAAATACCTTACATTATTTTAATTAGTTTGCAATCATAAAGTAATATGAAGCTATATTCCATTAATGCACCATTTTAGTACCTAACATAATGATGCAATCAAATCAATGAGAAAAATAATTGTTCACCACTTCCAATCGTATACTTACTTCGATTATTTTATAATTGAAGATATCGAGATTACTTATTCTATGCAAATGAGTATACTATATTGATATGGGTTGGTACAATTTTGACAAGTAATAAGCATGGAATGTATGCTGCTGTTGAATTTACATAGGTAATACAATTATGTAATTTCAAACGATTATTAAGTACCGGAAGCTACTTTATTGTTATTGTAGGAATTAACGAATGAAGTGCAGACATAATATATTCACTTTCACCGATTCTATTTAGATGGTTCATTACCTCCATTCCTATAAGATATTAATTTACCACGATAGAAAAAGTGTATATCTAAAAGGTACACCTCTACATGAGCTATATTACAATAGCCTGTATTTATCTAGCTTCTAGCACTATAATATAGTTCAAAGGTTAACAGCAATATAATTCGTGAAGTTTGAGAAATAATTTGGCAATAAATTGTGGGTAGCTTAATTATTTACCTAAACATAATTACCTTAGATTATCTCTACAATACTACCCAACTTATATATCCGCTAATTAATTTTATTCTTACGCTTTCACTCACATTAACCTTGTACAATCAACCCACATTTTTTTAATTTCTACAGTAGGCATACTACTAATTACAACAAATTTGGCCAGTCAATTTCATATATTATAGTGTACATACATACATATACTTACTACTACATAAAATAAATATGTGACATCGTTTTCTGTGCAAAGAGTTGAATAGGAGATTGCTGCAGTTTACTTTACGGTTTTTCTTTCTGGTTCATATTTCCATTATGCAACCAGCTCTTGAAATTTCAGTGCGTAAATATCTTTTGTGTAATTTGATGATTATTCTGTTTTCAGCTTTAAAATGTATCTCAATACAGATAGAGTTAATGTAATAATAATGACATTAATTTCACAACCGTGTAAATAAGAATTTATGACACGATACAAAGGAATTTTGTTAACATTTTCCATCCACTTAATCCCTTGTTACACACACGAGACCAGGTCCTATATTGAATTGTCTCCTATATTAATTACTATCTGATTCTCAAGGTTTTTAAACAATATTTTATCGCGTACAACTTTAAGTTAGGGCATTTAAAATTTCGGGAAATTTCAATAAACACTCTTCTTTGAAATCCTTGTATTTGAAAACTTTTACCTACTGTAAAATACCATATGAAATAAAAAGTTGTAAATTTGCCATGGAAAAATAAATACATTCACTCGTCTCTTGACCAAAATGCACGCACATCGGAACCCATGCCCCATATGGTCAGAAATTGAAATAAATTTCAATTCGAATTTCTGAATGAAGATACTCCGTTTAGGAAATTAGGATGGAGACCTTTCTGTTGTCAACGTGTCGAGTTTGGTGATATCGCAAGAAGTGTGTTGAGTCGTGGTGCTTCGATTGTGGTGATGATGAGACTTGGATCTGCCGAAGTCCGGGCAACAAAGACGCCTAAGCACACAGGCATAACAAAGCAGCAGCACAAACACGAGCCCCGTGCCAAAAACAACAATGGCGACCAAAGCGAGCGACGGTTCGGTGGTGTGCTGTTGTGATCCTCCGTGACTTGGACTCATTTTCTTTTTTGACAATGGTAATAACTATAAAATCCTTATTATTCTTTAGTTTGTGATATAATTTAACGGTAATACTTTCCACGGCCCACCTACTTTATTTTTATATGTATTTTATCTCGCTCTCTCAATTTTTGTTTGTGCGCACTAAACTCTACGGCTGCAACTTTCTTTTTATATTAGCACTGCTGCTACAAGAGGTAAAACAAGTAGTAAAGCTATTGGTCTACCTCCAGCAATCTTTTGTACCTAGTTGCTTAATTTATGATGCAGTACGGAAGTCTTCCTAATTGAATGACCGTAGTTGGCCAATCCTTTTTCTTTTCAATGGGATTACACAGTCAGAAAGGTTTTCTTTCAACGCTAAACACACACATACAATTTTCTGACCTATTTATTTAGATTCGATAAGAAGATGAGCCACTTGTCTGGAAACAGAAAGGAATCAACGCATTTACAGTGTAAGAGCCGAATGTTATGAAGAGAAATGAGAAGCTGACCCGATGTTACTAGAATAATAATATTATGTGACCAGACTCCAGATGTTGCCTTCTCAGGAGTAGAGAACAAAAATTCGGTTAGTTCTATATCTGCAATTGCTCACTGTTTTCCAGAGTTACTAAATACTCAAGGTCATATTGTCACTATCCAACTAACTACGCTACTGAAGTAAAAGGTCTTGTCCGATTTTAATCCACTTGCTGTTTTCTTTCTATGAGGTCTCCTCCTTGATTCTTCTTGATTTGCTGCTAACAAGCCTGACACAGGAAAAGCTCTGTCAATCAAATCAACGTTAGTCCATATAAACGGCGAGGCGTCTTCTGCAGCAAATAATATATTCTTTGACGACAACCGTTTCAGATTATAGCACAGAAATAACCACAGCCACAGGATGTCAAGTCTCCAGCAACCGCTCTTTGGTTTAGTCAGTCGAGTTCAGAGACGGTGGGGAGTATAATCTCTTCGTCTGTCTGAAAGATCTAATAGCTTCAACTTCAACAAGCGGCTACTTATTTCCAACGTCACACTTTACTGTCAATTTTCCACTCAGGAAGTATACAAGCCCTGGAGGTTATGAATATAAGTTAGCATCCAACCTGAAAACCAGAATAAAAATGTATTGAAATAGTAAAGCGTCTGTACTTCTATATAAAATTGTGGCAATGCCAATTTCAGTTGTAAATTGGGAAGCAACTATGGAAATTTAATAAAAACTATGTTTTCGACTTAAAGGTCAAAAGTCAATTTCCTTATAAAAAATCTGCAGCCATCGTCAAAATAGAAATTATCTGTCAAATATTATATCTGTAAATTCTTAGATTTTGCACTAACTAGGTATTATAATATAATGTACTAGTAAAATCTTATATACCGACGTTAGATATAGAGGACTAGCGGTAACCCGATGACGGCCGTCATCCCGACGACGGCCGTTATAGTATTTTCATTGCAATAATAACAAAACGGCAATTTGTTTTACCACGCCATTGATTGTATTGTGAATGTGAGTGAGTCTCAACATTCTCAACATTGTCAAACAAAATGAAAGCCATTGGCAGCGATCAACTTGGTAAAACGCGCGAATAAGTCATAACTCATTCAAATACACTTGAATTAGGGCATGTATGCTTGGGAAACGTATATGTTACACAAAAAACTCGCGCAGTCTCCGTACACTTTTGCCTACTGTCACTTAGAATGATAGAGTAGTACAATTTGCATTAAGTATAAAATAACCTAGTCCGTTGCATGAAAAAAATTGTGATATTGCATAGAATGTACTTGCTATTACTCAGAGATTAAATTGTATATCTATAGGTATGTTAAGCATTTAGTAAATTTAAAGTGCACTTTTAAGAGCAAATCTCACAATTACAAGGCACCTAAGTAAAACATACACCTTCATGAAAGAAAATGGTATCAAACCGAATTACGTTGTTACACTGTTGTTGATAATCACATTACGATGAAAGGTTCACATGCATATTGTGTAGCTTATTTATTGCGAAACATTTGATACTTCCTATATACTATATGATGTATGTATAAACCAATGCAGTAAACTAATTACTTACTGTCGGTACCTATGTAATTGAATTATGTTCATGTGAATTGGAAATTAGAAACGCATTCTGCAGACTCATAATAGTCCCCTCCTTCGAGTGAGCGAGACTACCTTCGATATATAGTTACAATATGGTGTGAGTCAAATCTTGTTACAGAACAAATGAAAATTTATCTTCAATATAAAATATTCTATGCTCATATATGAAAGAAAGGGAAAGATATATCCACATTTATTATTATAAGAAACCATTCAAAGCTGTAATAAAGTAGCGCAAGAATACATAGCTAACTAACTATAAGTCACCAAAGGGTTGTCAAATAACTTAGTAGCAGAACAACTACTCTGACTGTATATTATATTTAAAAAAATCAATTATCATTTCTCAAAATATTTAAACATACTGGTCGTCTTCAAATTCCAAATTTGGCGGGTGTTCATTTCCAGTCATAAATAGAATTCACTTAGCAGTATTTACAATAAGTGTATTGTTGAGGCTGCGTTAACACAATAGTTATTCTAAAAGGTCAAAGGTCATTAACGAGTTGACCGATTGACTCCATTTACGAACTTTACCTTTGCTGTGACCTAGAGATCACATTTGAGAAGTTTGAACGAATTGTGTTCATCCGTTCGTGAGTTATGTTATAGCGGGCACGGACAGACAGACAGACGGACGGACAGACGTAGACATGATTGTTATAAAGTAGCTTGCGCTACTTCATAATAATGCAAGTATAAAATTTGTGAGTATGTACCCGACACACAGTGCAGTGTATTGTGAGCGAAGGTCATGTAGTCAAATAACAATTTGCAGCAACCAGTCAAAGTCTAAAAGGGTCTATGTGCACGACGGGATTTAGGGTTTATGTATTGCGCTTCGAGTTTTGGTGATAGTAAAAAACTGAGTCTACTTTGGGTCATAATTTAATATTGTTACTCCGTCCATGCAGCAGCAATATATTCTACGTTTGATTAATTCCTTGTTGACTTCGACTATCTTTCAGCAAACTTTTATTCTTTTCTAATGGCACCTTTCTGAAGTACAGGTACAAATGTAACATACGGTTGACAACTTGGAGGACGCTTGTGACGCCAATGTACGGTGTACACATGATTAAGAACTAACATGGTATTCACATAATTGCATAAAACTATGCAAGCAAAATCATCGCATGAATAATTGCAAGGGAAAATTTATTCGTAGCTAGTGGTTCAGGTTGATATACAGTCAGCGTTTTAAGATGCACACTGCAAAATTCAAAAGCACTACTAATTACATTAAAAATGGGGTTGAATCATGAATAATTTATAATCGAATTTTAATATTAGTCTTTTGTAAATTAAAACGGAATAAATAATTCAAATAAGGCGGCATATTGGTTAATAAATTATTGTATACTATTCAAACTTCTGAAACGTTTGGCTATCTTTACAACACGATGCTATTTTGTTTTCAGTGAATCAAAAGTTATTCAATAATTAATAATAATTGTTTACACAAGCAGAAGAGATTTCCACATATTGTACTACATAATAATACTAATTTTCTTTAGGTGTATTATAAATCATATAATACATAGCTATTTATTTTATGTTACGATACGAAGTATTGTGACAAGGGCTTTCCGTTGTCTCATGTCTTTTTGCCATGTACAAGTAAATCTTTGACATGCATTGTGTTATCCTTCTAGTATCCACAGAGGAATTCGTTCACTAGATTTGCACTCGAATGTTTGTATGTATTTACTCGTGTTGATTTATAATTTATATGTCAAACCTCTCCCATCCAATTTACAATTCTCAAGTTATGGCTTACAGTTTCGTTTCTGCTTCAGACTTTCCATCATCCCTCCCTAATATTATAATGCCTAGGTAAATTGTAATACTGTGAAAACGGTGAACTACAAATAAACAGTATTAGCTTCCACTGTAAATACTGAGAACGCTTTGCAGAATGCAATGACAACAAAAGCCAGGAGAATAATATAAGTTGACATTGTGACAGAGTAGTGCTACATCCACATGAAAGGCGGTTTTGGAAAACGCTTCAATAATACGAAAATACGATTAGATGAAATGACTCGGGGAATTAAATATGAACTTATTGTTAGTTTTGAAGTGTTCTCATCCACAAGATTTGTCACTCAACAAACACAAAGCAAAAATTCAACCTGTACACAAGTATAGCTACACCGAATTTTTCATTAAAGTGGATTTATTGACATACCGTAGCACTTAAAATTGATTACTATGATTTATATTCTTAACATTTCAGAGGAATGAGTTGTAAACAATTATTTATATACAGTGCAGAAAACAACAACATTATTATTAGAATTATCATGCTTCTGGCAACGTCTATTTATTAGAAAAAATGTAGTTGTTCATATAGTTTCATTCTGTCCCTATGTCCGTCCGTCCGTGTGCGTTATATATAACTCAAGTACAGTTTGAGCTAGACACTTCAAATTTGCTACACGTACTACTATTGAGATCCTGTTCGAGGCCAAGTTCGCAGATGAGGTTGATCGGTCAACTAGTTCGTGACCTTTGAAACTTTAACTTTACCTATATTCATGATAACGATACATCACTACAGACAATTAACAGACTGAGAAATTAAATGATGAAATCAAACCATTCGATATTTCACTTAGTAGTAGAAACAACGACGATGGATGGTACACAACCAAGTAACAGTTGAATTCCAAAAATTGAAAAACATTAAGAAAATTAATATTACAAAACTACGTTGATTGTTTACACCCAGTGTTGCCCGGTTTATTTGTATTTAAACATATTTTCCGTTTCTGAACAAATTCTTTCCAGGTTTCGAGTGAAAGAAAAAGAAAATTGGTTTTCAAGAACAAACAAATAATGCATTCACAATGCTCCATAACTAAATATATCTTATCATTTTTTCTGCCACTGTACTTATTTTGTATTATTGTCTTCTTTGCTGCAGTTCCATACACAAACCATACAAGTATGTAATTACTTTATTGCCCTGAGGAAATATGTCACGGTTTTGTATTTTTTCATTGCTTGTGCTACTTTTATTGTAGAAATCTACTGTGAAAACTTTTTTGTTTGCTTTTGATGCACGCTAGAAGAATTTAATATTATATCAACGAAATTGGCAGTTTCAGTGAGATTTTCGTCAAAGTAATTCCTTTGTGTACCCCATGGGTTATATAAAGTATTGGAGTGCACTGAAATAATAATGCAGTTTTCAAATAACTACATGAGATGTAATATTATAATTAAGTGAAATTCAACTCGGTCGCATAACCAACGGATTTATTTTTAGCTCATGCACATGCTGTTCATTTCCACATTACCATTTTCAATGTCAAAGCGAGACAAGATTTCTCTTCAAGGTAAACTCCAATTACACGGCCTAAATTCGGATCGGAAAGGAAGTACGCAACAGCTATGTATTTCTTCTTTGTCATGTAATGGGAGACCAGTACCTATGTATTGATACTTATGATGACAATAAATTCAACATTCATTCATTCATTCATTCAATGTCAATAGAAAAATAGATACGTTGATGTCAATCTTTTTCCTGATGCATTATTATGATCCCCACATCATTTTTCCCCAAACAGTGTAAACAATTCGGTATATCCGTAAAACATTGGGGAAAGGAAATGTACACGAGTTTTTCATAGCCCCATTTTTATCACGTAAAGCAAAATGTATACCAACTTTAAACCTCAACCTTCATTCTGACTGCGTTCATGCATTCATACACACTTGCATAGTACATTATTCCATCAGGACCGACAAAGATGAATTATCCCGATACATGTTTTATACTTTATACCGTGAAAGACTATAAAATTGCCAATTTAAATAAGCCTTTGCGTTATACTATGAATAATACATACTTAATGAAATTACATATTACATAAACTAAACAAGTAGAGAGTTAATAGTGTTATGCAGAAACACAATTTGACAGAAAGCCAAAACACATCATTACGTATTCTTTCATGAAAAATGAGAACGAAACAAGAAACTGTCCACTGGAACAAGAAATAAACCGATGCAAATCCAAGTGTAAATAGCCGTCGTAACTTTGTACTATTTAAAACAACGAACGAATTGTTAAAAAATATTAATATATAATTTTTGATTTTTTTTTCGCTTTTTAAATTCAACTGTTTTATGTGTCTTCGTCATCGTCATTACTACTACAAAATTCAACGTCAATAGATTTTATTTAACCATTTAACTTCCCAGTTTGTAGAATCTCTTCACTGATATGACCGCATCATGTGATTAAATTGAAAGTGTCAAAGACCATGAAGTAGTTGATTTACTGATCCCATCTTCAAATTTAACCTCACATAGACCTCAACAGTAAAAGTGTGAAAAGTTCAGATGATTTCGTTCTTGAGTTATTGTGGACACAGACCGACGGACGGACAGAGTGTTCCTATGTAAGCATCTTCGAGGATTAATAATGGATTATCGGTCAGTTATTAGCAGTGGTGGGTTCTGTAACACATGCGACCTATAAATTGTAGACTGGGGACACTTTTCTGTAAGGCATAGCATAAATCGACATATTTAGACTATACATAAGATGGATTTGCCTTCATTTAGCATTTGAGTCGCTCCAAGAAGTACATGCTATATTATACATATAAGTGAATGGAGTTACAAGCACTTGCACAATACCAACAATAAGTGTGCGGCTGCCTGCTTGACTATTCTGATTGACACCGCTAATGGCATAATACATGGAGAGTTAGTAGGAAAAACGTGTAAACAGACGGAGAGAACGTCCCACAATTGTATATAAGATCAGTATTGATTTCTCTCGGTAAAATGTTAACTGAGCTTTGCAATACTCTAATCTAATTCACAACGCGATGAACGTTTCAGGGTATTGTGCTACCCGTGTACGGGAAACACCACCGACGTACTATATTATGTGTATAACCACTGGAACAAAACTGGAACTGTGTAACGTCCTAACGTCGTAGCTAATGGTAACATTTCACAACAAATGATGGGACATATTGATATTGCTCCATTTACACACAGGTAGTCAGTTAGGAGGGAAAATGTGCTCCCGAATGAAACATACAATATTTTATTTTTTCTCTTGCATTATTTTTACTATTATATTTTGAATTCATTTTTTATCAAAATCGATACGTGCAAGGAAAAAGTGACTGCCATGGGAAATACTATCAGATTAGGAATATCCAGAGCCACCTTAGCTCTCAATAGTTGCTGCACCCGTCGAAGTAAACAAAGTTGACAAAAACTTGACGATTTATAAAATTAAACAGTTGTAAATGATTAATTATGAGTTTAAAAACGTGTTTTTGTAACATTTCAGACAAAAGACAGAAAAATATCAATATTCTCATATGTGGTGTGGCAAATACAGGAAAAAGCATAATTGCTTTAAGGCTCTCAAAATGTAAATTCATAGTCATTTTTGTAGAAAATGAACGCTATAAAGGATATAAACGAAAATTAAGAGTGTATTTTATTTCATTTCAGTTAGAAAATCTATTCCTGATCTTTCGTATGTTCCAAGTGTGGGTTACAATACATTTGTTAATAAATCTTCAAGTTGCCATGTACGTTTAATGGATATTGGAGGCTCCCCTTCAATTAGAGAGATTTGGAATCATTATTACTGTGATGTAAGAGATGTACTTGTTTAAACCACAATCACTACACAGAAAACAGATTACGAATCTGTTTAATCCGTGCTTGTGATACTCTTGTAATAACCTTCAAACAACTTGAAATTGTGCTCTATTTGATTTTATTGCAGTCTCACGGATTCATTTACGTGGTTGATACCAGTAATCGGGAATCCATACAAGAGTCTGCAACAGTTTTACTGGAATTACTTAATGACAGACGAGTGCAAGGCAAACCTTTGTTAATGTAAGTTACAAAGATATTTCTACTTTCATCCTCCACAATAACTACCATTACTTTGTTAGCACTGACAACGTTTCCATTCCATTTGTATTTACTTCCAAGGAAAGTTTTCAGAAACCAAACCGAAAACAAGCATTTCCTCTATTTAATCCCGTAGGAAAAGCGCATTATTCTCATCAATTTCATTCTGACTATTTATTCTAAAACCAAGACCAATTTACATAAGCGCATTTACAGATACATTAAAGTATGCATGTTTTTTACAATTGCAATCCATTAAGATAGTTTCATCAAGATGGCGAATTGCATACATATTTCTTGTTTTTCAATTCAATTACATTTTCCGAGTGGTGAACGCTCTCTCTCGAGTTAATCGGATTTTCAGAGTAAATTTTTTTCTATTCCATGTATACATTTATTCACTACTACTATATACTAATGTTGTCTATTTTCACACATGTTTCAAGTAAAATATTTAATAAAATACAGAATAATTATACCAATTAAATTAATATAAATATTCTGTCAAAGCGCCATTTTCGCAAATCTACTTAAATTGATGAATAGGACATGTTTATATGCACGATAAATGGCGAATTTTTATGATAGTTTGGAAATACACTTTTTACATATTTTACATTTCTTTCAAACACCAAAAGTCTAAAAATGTAAGTACATAAGAAGATTCAGATAGTGTTGAAAATATTTACACTTTTCAAGTATATTCGACTTTATTTGACCAAAAGTAAAAAAAAACTACAGTACCGGTTCGTTTGTCGGTTCGTTTGTCAGTATGGTAGGCAAATACTGGAGCATGGGATGGGATTCAGGGAATTGAGCAACTGTTTTACTATTCTCGTGTTTCTGTGTTTGTGGGTGAGCAGTTTAGGAAACAAGCATGACTTGCCTGACAGTATAGACGAGGACGAGTTAGTGAGTGCTCTGCAACTTGTCACAGTAGTCAATCAAGCAAAAAGTTTTACAAGAGTCGAATTAACATCAGCCATTGATCGAGAATTGGATAAGCACATGTTCATTGGATACAAGTAAGCTTGTAAAAATGTCGTAAGGTTATTTAATGTAAACTTGAGAGACAGTAGTCGAAAATCATGTAATTTATGCATGTTTCTTTAGCTGGTTGATAAATTATATAAAGCGTCACTACATTGAATTGAACGAGAGAGTCATTCACGAAACTCTTGAGGAGAAAGACCGAGAAAAGCTACGGCGACAACAAGCATGGGAGTTTTCTCAGGAAAAAGAAAGCGATGAAATGAAAACGGACGGAGATTCTGAGGTTCATGAAACGACGCCGGTAACAGCTTCAAGCGCCAGACCGTACTCGAATGTGGTTGCGAGCACAAATCGTGTCCCACCGAAACCCATCATTGCAGATCCTAATGAGAATAGCATACAAGTTCAGCCAGATGTTCTTCCGGAAATTTCTAAAGCCGCTCAGTCAAAAATAATTTCACAACCAAGGAGCAATAGCGGAAAATCGTTAGCAAGACTTTCGCCCGAGGGTGCCGATTCAGATGACGGAATTATTAACAACGGATTTGATGCTTCAGATGAACCCGCACTAATGGATAGCAGACTTTCTTCCGCAAAAATATCAACCGATGCGTCAGACTCGCCTAAAACACAGGTATACAGGGAGAAGCGAATTCAGGTGATCCATTGCTACCTCTTTAGCTATATTCAACCCTTCTTAGTTTCAAAACCCTGCCTGATATTCAAAAATCGACATTAAAAATTCTCTTAAGCAGACATAATGATCTAGAACATTATGCTTAGGTAGGTACTTACAATTAACTTCATTACCTAGATAAAGTTTCTCAGGACATAAATACGTCAATAGAAAATGTAAATTCCCATTAGTCATTTCATAACGCAGCTGATAAATATTACTCAAGAAAGAATGAATGGTCGTAAAAATAAATTATGGCAATTTAGAACTTAATTCGATAAAAAGAAACTCCAGTCCTTTGTCACCATTTCGTTTAAAATCCGTGTTGGAATTTAGAATAGGCCATCATGCATGCATCTATCTAAAACACAGTGTAAACTTTTAGGTGTTTCTATAGGCAGAAATAATTTAGTATTGTCTATCTATTTAAATTGTATTGTAGTGAATATCTCAAACTCAAAAGAAATAGTAGCACATGAGTTTCAATTAGGTAAGTTGTTTTTAAAAAATTTCTGAAAGAGTAATCAGGCAAAGTTTAACGATTTAAACGATTTTATTTTTAAAAACGATTTAGCGTGATCGCTCAACAACGAACTGTCTTCTACATTAAATATAATAATATGAGGTTTAAAAAGGTTAATCGTTATAATTTTGCCACAACTTCATGTCTATATCAATTGTTTAAATCATTTATTTTATTCTATCCATTCCAAAGTACGCTAACGCAAGAAATTTTCACATGTAAACTATTATAATACCATAGGTAGCAGGTATTTCATAGAACTCATTACCCCAATGTATCACTGGTTCATTTGAAGTTCGGTTATACCATTATTTTTTGGATTTTATTATTTAGATGTATTCAGCTCTTGAGGGTATTAGAGTAGGAGTTTTGTAGAGTAATGACTCAATGACTATTCAGTAGAATTCCTATTATTTATATGACTTTTTACACATATAAGGGTGTATGACACGAATTTCAACTGAGTTTTATATTCATTTACAGGTTCCAGCCGAAATAATAATGGTCACAACATTGGCCCAAGTTCACGATAATAAGATTTCAAAAGAGAGACGAACATCAACGTCTACCCATGAAGGGTCTGTGACTATGTCTGCGACATCACTTCGATCTGAAGAAGCCGACGTAGCTTGGGAGGATGTTTTGGGGTCAAAGCCATCCAGTAGTACTGTCAAAGGCACGTGTAAAAAGCCGAAATTCCGAGAGCTGTAGTTTTTAAATGCATAGCTCCTTGAGTCTTTAGCAGTATAATTCAATCATTCAAATTCGATTCCCATTCACTTTCATGCGCTAATGTTCTCATTTTTTCCTTCTAGATAAACCGATTAAGAAATCCAGCAGTAGGAACAACAAAGTGGCTCCTATCAGTCTTCCTATGACCGTGTCAACTGTTGAGTCGACTATAAATGATTACGATAGGATGAATAAAATTTCGTCTGGCAAACAGTATGCAAGAAGAAGAAGTCTTGCAGGAGTGGCTATGCCTGTCTTTAACCCGAATCGCAACGATGAAAAAGTGTAATTACTCTTTTGCGGTCTTATTTTCAACTTGGCAAAATAGGACCAATATTTTTTCATTTTTTTCTGATGCCAAATGACATTCATATTTATAACGCAGTAAATCTGTCGTTAAAATTTGTATATAGTTGAGGTAAGTATACTTTTTCAAAGAAACTGATAAATGTACAATCATCATGTTTATATAAGATTATGCCTGTATACGTGTGTAAAGTTCATTCCACACTTGTTCTCTCATTCTTTGTATTTGTATACACATGCACTTAATATGCATTTTTACTTGGTTTGTGCCATACTATTGATGATACAGCGTATCAGTATTTTTCTGAACAAGTCGCAAAGTCGATGTACATAAAAATATTTCTACTACTTGAGAAGACATTTCGTAATGACATGATGTGACATTACTTGTAAATACCGGTAAAGGAAATTCTTTGTGCGTTGCTATTTAGCTAATCGTGTTTTCATGTGTCGCAGTGCAATAAAGATTTAATCACTTCGTGCTAAAACATAAATAATAACATTAAAATTCAGCTTAATAAGTTGTGTGTAGTCACTTAAGATTACTCAAACATGTCTTGGGGTGTGTCATGCAAAATGAATGCGAATAAGGATGGGAATTCTGCTAAAACGGAACTTTCTCTTCATGTATGCATTAGTAAAAACATTCATATAGTCAAAAACATTTGCATTTTTCAAATAATATTTTGTTCAAATTTTGTTCACGCCTTTGTAAGATGTAGTATGAGGCTAAGTTCCACTGTTGGAAATAACTCGCGATCCTGCGATCCAGGATACCGGCAAATTGTCGGCGAGCCCGAAAATTTTGTTACGGGGTAAAAATCGGAAAGAAATAAGAAAGAAGTTGTCATTTTTACACGGTTTGCATATTTTTGGTCGTTTTGGTATTGATATTTTTGTGACCACAGAATTTTTTTATTATTCGAGAAATTCATCGCCAGGATGTCGGGAAGAAAAGTTTTTTTCTGTTAGCGCAAGTTCGATGATAAAATCAGTCGGTCTACTCCTTCATGATCTTTGACCTTTAAAGTAACTACTGTGTTAATAGAGCCTCAACGACTCCTTTATTCTCAATACCGCACCGTAAAGTGAATTTTATATATCTGTATATTTCAAAGTGAAAACTTCCAATTTTTGAATATGAAAACCGCCAAAGCTTGAAATGAAATGAATGTGCTTTTACATACAAGTACAAATAGTCAGAGTAGCTATTCAGTGCCTCAGTTAGTGTGACAGTTGTTACCGTTACCATGTCACAGTTTACAACAAGGTGTCACTGTTGACCCTGGCACTTTTTTGTATCATTTTAAAATGGGTTATTTTGATTTCAGAAATTTTAGATTGCCCTTTTATGTAAGTAAATGAAGATGTATTATATGTACCACTTGCATAGAATAATAATAACTTACTGCGAAAGCAGTGCAGTATTTTTACAAGTTTTAGATTAGAACCTCTTTCTCATATCTTTAAACTTCCAAAAACTGCATCAACAACGTTAGAATAAGGTTAGGCGCTGGTTTTGAGTCTAATTGTAACGAATGAAACTTTTTGACAGTAAAAGCATTTGTACCTACTCTAATTTGGATGAAGTAATTCCAGAAGTATCTGTGCAAGAGAAAATGTACCAGAGCCAGGAAATCAAATTTATCAACTTTCTCTAAATGTAATAGTCAAAAGGAGTTTAAAGACCTCTATTCCTACACCTCATTTTATAATGGCAAATTTTCATAAAACACCATTTCCTATCACATTTACAATTATTTGAGCGTTGCACTACAGTGTAGACCTACCTATCCTATACTGCATTGTATTTTACTTTTGAGTAGCAACTAACTAAGGCGTGCAATTCATGTAATATTGGCACTCATTCACATTACTGTAGTTTGTAAGTACTCAAATGGCAGTATCATTTTCATCCGAATGAAATAAGTTTTGATATGTCTTGTTTAAGTAAACAAAGCTTGGCAAGACGCCTTGGTGTTTATACTTTCTATAATGTACGTGGATTTAGCAGTTTGAGACTGCAAGAAATAACAATGCACAAAGCTGTTTTCATGGAACTCTCTATCTAGATAGAGTACTAGATAGTACTGCAATAAATAATAATCTACCTACTTTACATCGACATTTATATCCATCTCACTTATATAAATAATATACCTATATACACGTCTTGTGTTGTTTTACTGCTATAATGACAATGACAATAGAATTCAAAATTGTTTCCAGCGGAAAGCTGCCGAAACCGAATACATATTCAGCTTCGGCGAATATTTGGCTTGAATGGATAATTTAGCGAATGCATATAGTTCCATGTTATTCCTTATCTTTTCTATATACGCGATTTCTCGCATCAAACGGCTAAACCTGAGCTGATCCACTCTGTCTCTTTCTCCCCTCTCTGTGCCGTGTAATATTATACGTGTGTGTGTATACTGCTCTACTTACTATTATACCATTTGTAGTATAAAGGCTTCGTTTTCAACCGTAATGTTTGCATTGCTCTCTTCCTAGAATATTTGTCATATCTTTGTAACATCTCTACTTAATTTGTATACACACAGTGCCCACACAAACAGAAACAAACAGATTATAATTATAATATAACATTATTGCATAGAATAATAGAATATGCCTAGATATTTATTATATTATTATGCTGAGCTACATATGTATGCATTTTATACAAGGGTGTATCTAGAATTCAGCAGATGGGGGATCAGGAGGTTTTTTTTTGGGGGGGGGGGGGGAGCT
>JABASD010003330.1:0-20701 GCA_019776165.1 Pogonognathellus flavescens
TCCTTACCTACCCCCATCAGAAAATAACTTTCACAGTTATTATAGGTAAAGAGTATTATGTACGCATATGTGTAATATGCGTATTTACATTAATATACTTTTCACCAAATATACTTATGCACCTGCTTGTACTGACATATTTATAAAATGGTAAACTTGTGACATTATGTCATGTGGATTCAATTATTTATTGTATTATTGTTAGACAAACATATTATTTACCTTAGCATATTAGAAATTGCACTTTAATATGTGTAATAAATATTAAGCCTTAAGACAGTCTTATTTGACGTGAACACTAATTATTAGTTTTAGCACGTACTGTCTGTAATGAATTATAATGAATCAGTAATTAATATACATATTTAATACCTATATAGAAAAATATGTGGTTAAAATCAAAAGGATGAGATAAATTAAGTTATTACTTTACTAGTAGTCTTTAGTTAAAGACATAATCATTCAAAACTATAAACTTTTAACAATTGTAATTACTACATAATACAAAAATTCAATATATGATAGTTGTCCTTGGCACGGCTCACTCGCAGAGTGTATCTGAGCAGCGAACAAGCAGATACAGAGACCATCACAGTTTGTTGAGTTTGGTCACAATACTTTAATAGGGTAACTTTTAATTGCACAAGCATGGGGCAAATATTTAGTGAAAACGGTCAAAATATCGTGAAAATGCTTTATTTTTTTAAAAAGTATTTTGCATTTTGTAAATCTGCTAAACCTAATAAAATCCGAATTGTTTGACATACCTAGGCTGATAGAGGAAGGATTGGGTCGGCTTATACCGACCCAACCCAATTTTGACCCATTAAGGCGATTAAGGGCCCGACCCAACCCAAAACACAGTTCCCAGTGCTATAGAATCACAATGCCAACCCAAAGACAAACCGCAACCCACTCTAACCCGTAGTCACACGAACCCAGTATATTTTATGTATAATAAACTCTTGCAATTATAAGCACAAAATTAGTTCTATTGCAAATAATGTATTTTTATAATATCATCATAAACAATAATTTAGCTTTGAGCACAAAACTAAATAAATGACAAATTTACACAAACAAACAAATTGAATGATATTGTAATGTAAAGAAGTATAGTCTTATTTCCATTTTGGAGAACAATAGTTCACAATAGTAAATTTTTGTTTGCATGGAAAAACAATAATATTTGATTAAATGTTGAAGGATTAAGTTTTGATCATAACAATAGTCTATGATCTGACGAGGAAAACACCCTTTCTGATTCCGCAGACGATGCAGTAATACCAAAATAACGAGCTACCATTTTCAATCTTGGAATTCATAGTTGATATTTTCAGAAATCGGATTATTGTATATGTAAGGCACAAAACAAAGTCACAAGAAAGTTATAATTAAACGGACGAGGAAGAAATCAAATAGAATTGTATATAAAAAGGATTTTTTAATTAATTATATCTCAAGCTTTACGAGATCACGGTATTCCTGTTTCTTTGTCACTAACTTCTCTAATTACTTCGGGTTGAATAAAACTATAATATGAATTGAAAAAAAGCCAGAATCCATGATGAAGATGAGCATAGGTGCACTATATCACTCATTTTTGCATCACATGAATCGCCTCAGCTTCAAACTCACATCATTTTGACTTGAATCATGAGTTGATGTGATGCATACGCACTTCAGCATACGAAAGATTGAAGCTGAGTGAGTGTTGAAGTCAGTAACATTATGAATCATGAGCTGATATGATGCACGTATACATGATACGATTTGGGATGAAGCTGATGTGATGCTTTATTTTGTTTTGCAAGTTATATGAGGTGAGCAGGTGAGGTGAAAAAATGCGTGAGTTAGTGCACCAGTGAATATGAATACTATTGAGTACAACTAAAAATATTTACATATGAATATTACGGTGATTCCATGACTAGAGCTGGCAAACGAGCCGGCTCGTCAAGGTGTAACGAGCCGAGCCTCTAACGAACCGAGCCTCCAGCGAGCCAAGCTGGGCGCATTAACACACTGCACAACTGCACTTCCTAAGAGGATGTGCAGTTTGTTAATGCGCCCAGCTTGGCTCGCCTGAGGCTCGGCTCGTTTGCCAGCTCTATCCATGACGTATAAAATATTATTACCAAATTATTAATATTGATGCCCATTCCGACCCAACATTTTTTAACCGAGTCCGACCCATTTTGAACGACCTTGGATAAAACCGAAACCCAACCCAAAGCAGAGTATAAGTTATTCGGGCTCTTGTGATTTGTTGAATCACATGCTGAATCAATTGGCTAAAGAAACGAAGACTCGGAACAACGCAGAACGGTGGGAGAAAGTCCTTCCCGCCCCAGAAAAGCCGCGCGAAAATCGTATACCGTATACCGTAAATCGGAAAATTTTAAAAGCCCTAATAATAGAAACAAAGCCGATAGTGGATATAATATACTTTGATAGAAATGATCTTAGTTTGTTGTTGATGGGCATCCCACTTCGGCTCACTCGCAGAGTGTATCTGAGCAGCGAACAAGCAGATACAGAGACCATCACAGTTTGTTGAGTTTGGTCACAATACTTTAATAGGGTAACGTAAAGTTTTAATTGCGCAAGCATGGGGCAAATATTTAGTGAAAACGGTCAAAATATCGTGAAAATGCTTTATTTTTTTAAAAAGTATTTTGCATTTTGTATTTTCAAAAATTTGGGTGTCCGAATATATTTTGTATTTTGAGACCTGTTAGAGTGAAAGCATTTTGAACCGTAAAATATTTTGAGCTTCGCAGAGTATTTTGTATTTAAAATATTTGTTTACTGCCCGAAGCTAAACTTCATTTTTCAACTTTAAACCACCTTATTTCCTACAAGAGATACACCATTTAATAAAGCAACTGTTTATATTGATGTTCTGAATATTAACAGTGTAGCCAATTTCAATCAAATGTGGCTATTTATTGATATTCATAAATGGTTGCAGGTATTTTGTATTTTGAAATGTATGTGGAATACTTTGTATTTTGTATTTTGAGGATTTTTTTCTCAGATCTTTTATTAGGTTTGTGGAAGTAGGGAAGTACCAAACGAAAGTGTGCAGTATAGCTCTGCTGGTTGAGGTGTAGGACAATGAATGTGGGCTAGTTCAATGATACTGAAACAGTGCATTGCATAGGTCGCTGAATCTCTCGTTTTTGTAATGAGATGAAGAGACTGACATTAAGGAATATTAAGAGAGAGATAAAATAATATTTTAATCTACCTAACTAACTACCTATTGTACCTGCATATTACCCATATACACTGTGCAGGTATTTCTTTTTTATGAAAATACGTTGAGATGGTAAATGATTTTTATTCGCTGTACATTTTTCTGAAAAAGTGTTGCACATTGCATCGTCCATTATTATAACCAGTTGCGAAAGTTTAATGCTGATAATTGTTATAAGCTATAACAGTAAGCAACAGTTGACAGTTTGAGATATAATCATATTGCAAATACATATTATATTTAACCAGTTAATATACTCATTTATTATAATAATCCATATTTTAACCTGTTTTTAGGTCTAATGATTTCCCGCTTAATTTGTTTGTGATGATAATAAAGATATTGTAACAAAATTAATTACAGGTATATCAAATGGATGGATGAGTCTATCAGTTTTTTATTGTGATATAGTATATTGATACATGATGACGGTACTGTCATACAGTTTACTGGTTATTAGTGTTAATCTCATATGTGTTTTGTTTTATTCTACTTGTCAATCTTACTAACTATAAGAAGTATGTCACATCACTAATATTAATATTGAAAAGTCATGGGACAACTATTATAAATATAATTTGAAGAGTCATGATGCATTTAATCCAAATATGAACTAAATTGTAATATGTTTATGTTTATTCAAAGAGAGCTAAACAGAAAATGTAGTTTAGAAAAATAGTGTTTGCTTAATTACATTCATCGGACAGTGATTCAATAAAAATAAATTGAATTAGTATAAACATGACAGCTCATAATGATATCCCTTTATGAAATACAGTCACAAGTATTTATGAGATATAATATGATATGAGACATCAATTTACGAAAGTGGCAGAAGTAAACGTTGTAATGGCATACAATAATAACTCGGCTACCAAATATCGTCGATTAGATAATCAAAACCCAGTATTTAAGTATTTCAAGTTAAATATTATTCATTGGGGTGTCCTACGACAAATACTTTCCGTGTCGCAGAAGGAATAATTTTCCTAGACATAGAAGAACCTTTTATAGTAACTAACTACATATACACATACATACCTTGACATTGCAAGACTTACATAGGGTATCCTTATGGAGACAGTTACAGACTGCCAAACATTCTACATAAAATAATATGATTAGGGATATTTGCTGTATAACGAGTATGGGTAGATGTGTGTTGGTTGTATGAACTGTGAACTGAAATTGGAGAGAAATGAAATCAAGTGAAGTAGGCTATTAGTAGAATTGAGCTTACTAATAATTCTGTGTTCGTAGTAGTGCGGGATGGAAAAGGTATGAAGATGGTTTTGAATGTATTAGTGCATTAGGAGAAAATAACATGGGAAGATACAGACCAACATAAATATATATGAGATAGTAATAGGAATGGTATTATGGGTGTGTAGTAGGTTTGTCTGTATCAGAATTGGGATAATGAGATGAGTGGAGTGGAGCAGAGAAGAGCTCTCGGCTGAAATTGAGCAAGTAGACAACTCTCGACTCTACTTGACTCAAAGGGGTGTAATAAAAGAGGCGAATCATCCATTAATCTCTATTAGGAGTATGATGATGCTAGTTTATGGAATGATGGGGTGTCGTTGAAATTAATATGGAAAACAAATAGGAGCCAGAAAGCGGATCCATGAGGACGGATCAGTCTTCGTTTGGATTTAAGTTGACTCTACTTTATATTACACTTCCACTACACCAATATAAGAATATAACTACTAAATAGATTTATATGCTCCACCTTTCCATACCAAACCAGGACGAGACCGCATCACATTCACTGTTCTCAATGTTTAGTTTATGTGCGCCCCTGCGAAATATACGAGGAGAAATATACACTAGAATGGACAGTTAGAATTGCTAGACGATTTTAGTTGTTAGCGAACTGCTACGTTTGCCAGGCTACACAAAAAGGCTCAAATAATGCTCCTTTCACATTCGCAGCGTACACCCCTTAACACGTTTCTTCTTTCCAAAATATTTCACTTCCTTTTCCGCGTTGCAAATGTACTCATTTTCATTTCAGCTCAGCCAGCGTTTATAGTATGGCATCTGTAATACACAATACACAAAGTACTGAAAAAAGAAGAAATTATTGCTGTATATTTATTCGAATTTGAATTTTTTATAAACAAGTTTATAGCGTCAAATCTATTGCTAGTATTACATGTGAAGTTGTAATAATTTTGTATTTTCATGAAATGTACCTTACTTACAATGTATAATTTGTTCTGCAATGGCCTGTCAATAAAACATTATTATTATTATAATACTATTTAAATTTTAATAGAACAAAATAATAAACAAGCGACGGAAACTGTAAAGAATAACTGAATTATCAGACAAATCAATTTAATTGTAATACATTATAAAAATTTGCTGAAAATTGATTGTATAATAATAATAATAAATATATTTTTCACTTGCTTCTACATAACTAATGGCTAACAGTAAGTGTTTATTAATCATAAGAGAAGGAGAAAGAATGAATAAGATATTGATTCTTATCGTAATGAATTATGTAAAGAGCGATATTGGTAGGAAATTCAGGATGACTCTGTGTTTCGCGTTTATGGAATGAAGCTGTTAGGGGTGGTCTTGCACATTACAAATCTTCTTGATTTGATATTATATTTGGGAATCGTTTACCGTGCTCGACTACAATAGTACAAATAGCAAAATCCATTCAACATCCAATGTGTTAGTATTAGGAGTATTACTTACTTAGCATTAGTAAACCATAGTAGTTGAATGTGGAGATGAGATGACGACTAGACTGAGAGACTGTGATCAAAATACGTATGTACAGTGTTCAGTGTTGGTTGGCTGGTTTGCCTTCAGCCTTGGCTTCTTCGTTTCGCTTTCCTATTAAGGCTCTAAATGCTATTTCTCCTGCTTTGATACTGTGATTGAATTGAAAAGCCAAATTGGATTACAACCCCTAGAGAACATTTGGGTTGTTCAGCGCTGATGAAAACGAGCTCTCATCCTCTGATCGTACCACCATTTATTTATAAAAGCTTTATACTTAATTTTATCATTGATTTACTGAATCTCCTTTCCATCACTTACCTTCCACTTCTGGCGACATTCTATTCCATATATATACAATAATATTCTCCGCTATCAATTCTCTCTCGTCGAATTCGTCTATACAAGTGCACATTCGAAAATTTTCATAGTATATTGCAACTACCCGACTGCTATTTAGACTTACAACTAAGCATGCCTTTTCTGTATTATTATTGTGTTTGTACATATACAAATAACAGAAACTTTATACGTAAATGGAATCCTTCCTAACAAAACCACTGCATTTTCAATCCATCCAGTTGTTGTCCTCTGACTTTACTCGTAAAGAGTTTCCCTGTTTTTTCCCAGTAAATTCTATTAGAGCAGTAGTTGTCTCAATCTTCTCAGCAATGCCATCGGACTGATTCAAATTGAATAAGATACTTAGCTTTCACAACAAGAGAAGGGCTTAAGAATTCTAACTCTATAAATTTGACATGACTTGTTCACCTTTAATGCTCAATGTCAAATACTCTGCCTACGATTCTTGCGACTACTGAATCATGATATTTTCTTGGTATTCGTTTTATGTTTACCACTACATCAAGCAAATTAAATCTGCAATGACAAATTCTTTAAGATATTTTTGGCCTGTAATTTTTTGTTTCTTCAAATTAATTTAATCTATACTTCATAATATTGGTTTGGTCAACAATAATTGTTAATAATTTTTAGATAACTGGATAAATGATAGTGACGATAACACATCATTGTATACATTCACCTCCCATTCAAAAACGGGTATACACGGTCAAATTTAGCTCATTACTTCTAGCTAGGACAATACATTAGTAAGAAAATTAACAGGGATAAAAGAAAAAAACTCATCAACCTAAATTACAATTTAAGTGTTGTTGAAGATGACTTGGTTTTTGTATTGTGTGTAATCTAAACAGTGGTCGGCAAGCAACAACCTTGTGTCACCGTCGAGTAAGGCTATGATCATGTAAAGCTGAGCTTATGCTTGAGACTACATGTGTTACTTTTAGTAGCATAGTACGAAAAGTGAAGTGGAGTTTGTCACGTCACATCTTATTAGATTCACAGTTGCAGGTCTGCTTTGTGCTTCATCGCCAAAATCTAGAGTTTCTCACAGAATTATAATAAGGCGTCGTCAGATTTTCAAAAATTAACTGAAGGGTTAATTCCTCTGGGGTATTTTAATTTAATTGCCTAAAAAATGATGTGCATCAACTACATAAGTGTATTTTATTTTGAAATAGTTCATCTCAGAATATACACCTTAATAAATTATAATTGTTCGGACATTCTGACATCAATCATAGCAATTTAGCTTTAAGTTAGAAATCTTATAACTTCTGTGCCGGTGCAGTTGGGCACGACTGTAGAGTATAAAAGTTGTGATCATTTCTGGTGGAACCAATCGAATACAATGTTACATGAAGTTGTAACAGTTCATAAACTGAGAAAGAAAACTCAAAACTAGGCAGTTCTTTGTTAATATAACTATAACACTACAATACAATACAAACGCGGAACGATTTCTATTTCTTTATCACATACTTTGTAAAGTGTGAGAAAAAAGTTGTGCGACAAAGAGCAACTACGGTGGTAATGGGTAAAGGGCACATTCTAGGTTTGATAAAATAGTGAATATTACACTCGCATGCCTTGAGTTAAAATAGCTGTGCAAGTGTGCACCCAATAATAACAACTAGGTACTATTCCTGAGACATGATTTGAATCTTTTCATATCTTAGAATTTTCATTGCATCTTTCTTCACTCCATTTTAAGGTGCATTGATTGAATAGAAAATAAAGTAAAGTATATTCAAAGTCAACTGTTAACATATCCGCATTGATACATGGACTCCAGAAACTATTCATACACAGGACAATGGGACTTTATCATCTTTTCAATTCTACGCTCCGGAACAGCGGACATTCATACTCGGTTTCTCCCGATTAAAGTTATTCTGTGTATTCCTCCCCTAAATACTACATGAAGCTCGAACAACACTTCTCATTCTTTTCACGATATACATTCCAGATGTATATAATGCAGATACTATTTATGTACCTATATTTGTTTATCTTATATGACGCTATTTAATATCTGCGAAAATATCTACAGATATAACAAGTACCTAACTCAACTCAATCTCATTTCGAAATATATTTATCACTCACTTTTATGTAGAAAATTCGATTCACTACAAGAAACCTTTTTAAGTACAGTTTAAATTGTGAAGAATATCATTGACGAATATGTGAAGAATATTTATTCAAAACCTTGAATTGGAATTCATATGTTGTAGACACCTTTTTACTGTGTCAACTGTGGTAGGCGTATTATTATTATTACTACTTTAACTTATGAACTCTGCAAAAACAAAAATAAGTATAAGTATAAAAGTAAGTGCAACAATTTACAGGGGTGTTTAAATTTTATACAGTATATCGGTGTACATACATGACAATGGAAGTACGTAAGGTAAATGGAGGAACGGGCATTGTATTTGTGAGCGTCTCCAAAAGTTTAGTGTATAATGGATGAAGTCTTTTGCAAGAAGAGCATCTACGGTCTAAAGAAGTTTATCTATAGGAAACATGTAGTTTATGTGAACACAAGTGTTTACGTTGATTTCAAAAGATTTTAGAATGAAACCGCATATGTGTGATACAATAGAACAAAGTTAGTTCATGTAAAAGTCATTGGCACAATAATGGTGTGTATGTTCTAAACTGGGATTTGTGTGATACATTGGGATAGATTCTGTTTAGTGTGTGTACGATTGTGTTATTAGGTTTTATGTGTACTTACATAAAAAGTAGGCTGACTTTATACTAATATTAAGAGAATTAATGTGAAGAGAAGAGAAAAGAAGAGCGATGTCCGTGCATTGCGCCGAACCATAGATCTCCACCAAACAAAACACATTTCACTTAATATAATCAACTCCTATCTGAAATTCATCTCTTCTAACACCGCTCGCCGTACACACCAATGCGTTTGACAGCCGTTCTAATCCGAATAGGTCAACCACATGCTAAAGTGTTGAATCTTTCCCAGCTCATATTGTATCATTTGGCCTTGTGCCTTTCCTGTTCCCATTTACTAAACATCATGCTAAATACACTCCCATTTCCCTGCTGCCTTTATCAAGAATCATTGCTATTACATCCCCGTGTTCATTAAAATTATAAAATAATTAATTGTGTGATTTAATAAATGTTAATCATTTCTCATCATCACGTAAACAGAATCACAGTGGATGTCTCGTCCCTATAAGTATACAGTCAGATTGCTCACATTTATACACGGATTCATCTATACACTGCATCTTACAAATAAATAGTAATACAATAATCTACGTTTTTAATAAAACTAGTAATATTATTTTTATAAAATAGTAAAAATTCACAAATAAAATCATTGACGTCTATTGAAATCATAAATATTAACTCAATCATCTCACATAATAAAGCATTAATTATTTAATTATTAAGTATCGTATGATACTTGTTAATAATTAATAAATCTATTGTAATATTATTTGTATAAAATCATAAAAATTCACAAATAAAATAATCGGCGTCTATTTAAAAAGAAATACTAACATTTATAAAATGTTTAATTTTGTTAACATGGAAAGGAGATTTTATACGCACAAAAATAAATAATCATGTCATGACATCGCTATTAAAAATAACATTTGGAATAATTCACTGTTCATTGCTTTGTGACTAACTTAATAATACAGACAGAAGGACTAGAAAGCATTCATTTAATCTAACGAGACAGTTGAAATGGAGATGGTGTTTGCCCTAATGAATGAGACACTGTTGGATGTAAAAGTCGTATTATATTGTAAAACATTAAAAGTCAGCTAACTATTTGTTGTGAAATGAATGGACTTGTGATTCGATGAAAGAGAAGAGCGATAGAGAAATTATTGTTTGGGTACGGACGGGCGTCTGTATTTAAGAGTAGTGGGAAGGTCACGACTTGGTGACAATACATTTACACTTTATAAATATACGCACTCTGAAGTGTAAGTAAGTCTAGCTAGCAATACTTACAACTTTAACAGATATCAAGTACATACTTATATCCCGTGCTATACATATAACAGTTTTAGAGGGTCTCATGTAAAGCTGTACAATGTACACGACATAAAATGTAATCGTAATAATGCCTCCTGTATAATTTCCACGTATAAATGTTTCACTAACTGCTAAACTGCATTTATACAAATGCAATAATGCTGGAACTGGATTGCACAACTAAACTTGTGTTTCCCAATCTAATAATATTATTATGTGCAGTGTAAGTAATGATAATGTTAGAACGTACGCAATAACATTGATTCGGGCAGTAGTAGTGGTGGTGGTGTCAAAGAAGGTTGTGTATGGATGGAGTGACTACACGGGTGCATGTACCATTAGTCTTCATTGGGTCAGGAGCTCACGTCACGGAAGAACGGATGGGCACAAACGAGCGTCGCGGTTCCATGGCTTGTCTCTCCATTTCACGACTTCATCACTTTGACTATTGCTTGGTATTTATGAGAGCTCTCCTCATTCAAACCAATCATCATTGTGTCTTTGACACATACGACCCATTTATTCAATACAAACATGATTTATTCTCCATTAAACTCTTACTTTTCTATAACCATCTCTGTTTCCATTATCAAAAATTATAACTCGTCTCTATTCACTTCTTAAAATCATCAGGTCGTCTTAGTCGCAATATTTTACCTGATTATTTATTACCACCATACTGATATACAACAAAGGTTGTCATTCTTGAAACTAAAACAGTTGTAAAAGTAGCGGAAGAATATATTAAATTTGAAACTGTTGTTTGTTAATTGTTATTATTTAATATTATTTAATTTGCATAGATAAGTAGTATTCTTATAAAGTAGCTTCTGCTACTTAAATTTACAATAGATAGTATTACTAACCCTAATTTTTTTATTTTTTGTAAAGAATAATGTTGGTGCACACTAGTGTTTATTAAAGCAGGGAGGATGATGTTTTATATTGCAATAAAGAAAGTGACAGTTCATAATAAAATAATGCAGTTGTGATGAAATGGAAATGATAAAGATAAATTAATGAAACTATCGTTGAGAATTACATATAAATAAGTGAGTATAATTTGCAAGAAAATGTTCAATTAAAAGGGCATCAGAGATGCTTGAAGTACAAATACACTTACGATGGAAGGATCATGATTGAGTCGCTTAAGGATGCACCACGTAAAAAATAAATCGAAAGAGATTCATTTGCAGATTGTATTTGGAAAACTCAGTTTTCTGCTTGCTAAAAAACGCAGTTAGTATTCTATGTATATTTAATACTTAATTTATTGCTAGAGTAGCGGCAATTTTCCCATCACTTAATATTATTTTGATTTAATGGCAAAATAGAAATGTGCAGTTGAAAGATACGTTCATCATATATGCGAAGAGTTCAATATAAATATTATGTTATGCTATGTGGGTAGAGGATTAGAAATCATTAATAATATTCTTGTATAGATATTCTGTACAAAAAGTGGGATTTATTATGACGATGGGAGGATAAGTGAATGTCAGTTGTGTTAAGGAGAAGACTCAGTGAAGAATGGAGAAGAGTTGAGTCTAATGAGATGAAGAGACTGGATGGAAGTCAGAAGTGAAGTGCATGAGGAAAGGATGAGCTGATGATGTGAAGAAGTGATGAGATTTGTTAGACAGGAATAAGTTAAGATGAGAGTTTTTATCATCGAGATCGATAGTCGATGTACGTGTTGTGTAAAAGGCGAAAGCAATGGGAAACTCTCGAACTTAACGCACTCCCAGCTCTCATATTATTATTATCCTTCACTATAGCCATAGTCTCATCCCATATATTATATAGAAAATAGAGAACCCACAAAAGTACGAAAGAAAGTAAAGAGACACACTTTTCAAACACTACTCCCAATACTAATGCAATTCTACTAATACTTGGTACTTGGAGTATTACCCAGGCATGTAATATATAGGAAAACGTTAGTGGTAGCAGTAACGTGTGAGTGTGCTGACGAAAGCTGATACAGATTCCATTGAAGATGATGAAATGCAAAAGGAAGGTAGAGACAGTCACTATTATTCACTGCTAACATTATATAATGCATAAGCAAATAGTTCTTTCCTAGTTGCGTGTATATATTACATGAATATCCACACACACAGTAGTGGGATCCTTTACTATTCGTCTATTTAGTGTGGAGAATGTGTATGGAAAATAAGAGTGAGCATCAAATGGCTCTGGTTAGTATAAAAGAGTGAGTCAAAAAAAGGATGGGAGCGTCTTGCGAGATAACGGAAATAAGAGTCGGCTTTGTGGATGACGAAGAACATAAAAGGTAGCTTTTACGTGAAGATGAGATCGTGTCCCAGAGTCATTTTGAATTTCTGATGATTCCACGAAGCAATCCGAGATGCGGAAGATGACAACTCATTGATCTCATCGAATTTCATTTCGCCACCACTTACACTTGTGAACAATAGGCAGTCGCCCTTCTTTTGTGGTATACGACTATGGCGAGTATTATAACTTACAGTCGCATTTATTATGCTCCTTCGTAGTTTTTTCGCTGCTTCCCAAAAGCGGTTGCGGCCCATGTCTTCTCCGGCATGTGAGTGTGTATCTAGAATATCTACATGCATACCTATACTTACATTCACATACGTCATAATGTAGCAGTAGAAAAAAGAGTGCCTACTGAAAACAAATAGCATATCTCCCTACATCTTTTGCACGGTGCACGTGAAATTGTTTCGTCGCAAGCTACATTTCCTCCTGTATTATTCTCCATCCAGTTTCCTTTTGTCTTGAGGTATTGACAATTGAGTCTCGTCTATTTCCAGCAAAAAACCACAATATATATTTTATCGCTATCGATATTTCCTAACAAAGATTGTAGGGGATGTCCTAGTTGTTTTTCAGACGACGCTTGTGTCAAGCCTGTCATTCGATTGGAAATATAGGCAATGTGGTTACCATAATAATATGGAAGATCTTCAAAGCCAAGTACATATACACAGCAGCAGATACAAGAAAATTAAACAGTGTACATGACTGTCAGTTTTACCAGTTCCGTTCTAGGCTCGTGTAATATAATATTTATGTCGATCCTGGATTATAGCAATATTATGCAGTCGAAGATCATTCATGCAAAACGATAATAATATTATACATGATATACAGCAGCGTATAATTGAGAGATAAAGCAAACCAAATCAAATGTACTAAAAATGGATAATGCATGTACATAACAGTCAGAAATACACGTTTAATGGATAGTGAAAGTACTGCCGTTTAGTACAATACAAACAATAGATAAGATAGAAAAGACCCATAAATGGCAAATATTTTTTTGGAGATTGTTAACATTGAACTATATTTGTTTTTCTAAACTTATTGGAATACACAGTGTTTATTCATACAATAATGCTTTCTTCCAATTTTTACTTTCAGTTATTATTACAATATTTCATCACTGTACGTGTTTCATTATTTTCATTGTACGAGTCTCTATAAACTATGATCATTGACTCAACTATTTTATACTTGAGAAAACTTTGTCGCCCTTTTTAATGGTACCCTGTGGGTATAACACTATATCAACTGTGTTTCGTGTCAAAGCTCAAACTATCTACTACCTTTTTCAGTTTCTTTATTTGCGCTCAGGGCTCATAATTTTAAAAAATGTTAGAAGATGGAAATTTTTTCATGGATTGAATAGACACAATGTGCAATTGTAAGTAGCATTATGTGACAGCATGCAAAATGTATTATATTATTAAATATTGCTGTGTTAACCTTTTTTACTTAAGGTTGCAGAAATTGGAGACAAAAGAATTGGTAGTTTTAAGATCACAAGGTATTTCAAGGGAATATATTGTCTGTGCGTCTGTCTGTATGTCTGTACAATAACTGAAGTAAGGTTAGAGATAATGATGAAGTTCGAAGATAGAACCAATCGGTGAACTCATTCATGATCTCTGACATATCGGATGTGTCATGTGTCTTCGCATAAGTACCTATATTATATGCTTAAAAATATAACTCTGACTAACACATAGGATTTATAATTTTACATTACATTCGGTATACAATTAAAGTTTAAATTTACAATTATTTTTTGCTTACGAACCTATTTTATATCCGTTTTGTAATGGTTCATTGTTATTATATCATTATATCTGGATTGACTTGAAAGTGTAAATTTAAAATTATTAGATTCACCCACTGGAGGTTGGTTTTGTGTTGTACTGCGTGATGCTTGTTCTGTAGAGAATAATATGTGATTGTAATACAGCAGTTACATAAAATGGTATATGCATAACGTTGGTGTACCATAATATAATATTATGTACGTATGTATGTAAGGAAAGCTGCGATAGAATGTGGTGGTGATGTTTGCGTTTTGTCTTGAGTCGACTGATGCGGCTCCATCATGATTGTGGAAAGGTTTCTTTGGCTGTGTGCCTTGTAACCGAAATGATAGGATATGATGATACTCCAAATGATACTCTCCAGCTCATACTCTTCCTAACATAAAAGGCCAAATTATATAATTCCATTTTCCATTTCAAGATGTGATTTGTTGCCGACATAAAAGTCGCCTTACATCCTATTTCTTTGTGGATTGCCTAAACTTTCTCCATTCTTGGGACCTTCTCAGTCCATCATTTTACTGCATCTCCCATCGCCTTACTTATCAAACTTCCTTCTACATGGTCTTTGTCTTCTACCGACGCGATGCCACTTCCAATCTTCCACATAACATACTTATTTTCTTCTCTTCCATCTAGTCAAACCTTTAGATTGCCATGCTAGTAAATTGAAACTTTTCTCATGGGCCACGCTATGTTTCTGTCAGAATTGGTCGCTTTTTTTCATCTCTTCACTGCCTTCATAGCCGGTGCTACAAGCTCCTTTGAAGCAAAGTCAATGTATTTCATGCAAGTAGTAGTTTACTTCTTGTAGTTAATACGTACGTAGTGTAGCAATTCAATAGAGCCATTCAATAGCGTGCGGCATAGGCAATTTCATGGCCTGAAGCCCATACAGGCCAACTTACTCACTTTTCCTCATCCTACTTGGGCAAAAAGCCCGGCCCGACCTTAGATGACCAAAAGTCCCGTCCTCAAAAAATCGAATGACTTTGAAAAATAACAAAAATATAAATCAAAATATCAGAACATCATGTAAATTAAATTATTCAACATTTTGACGAAATATGCAAAAAGATATTCAAGATTTGTTTACAATAATGTTCAATGGTCGTACCTGATCGGAAATAAATAAGCTTCTAATAATCTTCTAATAAGCTAATCTGAAATATATTTGAACTGGGACCGTATTTGTACGTTCATCCAGATCGGTCCATTCAATAATAATCATGTGTGGGATTATACTTATAAAATATATCAAGCGTGCCCATCTCTGTTGCTTCCATAGTGCACTCATTTGAGTCTAGAATTTTTTCTTTGATTATTGCCCATACGTTGGCTACACGTAGATTTACTGAATCTGAAGCAGGTGAATGAATGATGCGATATTTGCACTCTTTCATTCATTTGAAAACTTTCAAATGGGACTGAGGGAGAGCGTATGAGATGAAATCACATACTGAATACGGTCGTCGAACCAGTTGTAAAGACCTCCGGAAAGCGTTGCTTCAACTTCCAGTTCGATGTTAAATTCTTCCCTAGCCTTTCAAATGCTGATTGTTATACATGTAGGACTATAGGTTTTTACGAAGAACATCATGTAGGGAACGAACGTTGGAAATGTTAAAATTCTCTACCTTATGTGCACATACCGACATTGACTCAGGCTCACAGTCAGCCTCGGCACCGTCTTATAGCGAAAGCATATAGTACATATTATAGTACATACGTTCTTAAATCAAATTATCTGGAAACTGTAACTATTGAATTTCAATCGCCTGGGTTTATAATGAAAAACATTTTGTTTACTATAACGCCAATGAAAATGTGTGGATTAAAACTACATAATATATACATGTTAACTTGTTAGGTTAAATTCCGGAAATGGCATACAGAATTATCTATAATGAGAAGATTTAAGAACAGTTACACTTGTTCAAGCTATTTTGTAAAATATAAATATTTAAAAAATTAAAAAATTATGATAATAATGTCTAAGACTGCTATAAATGTTTACTACGAAAAATTTGAATTCTCCGAAGAAAATGTAGCTATAACTGTTTGCAAAACAGCTTTAGAAAATTGTTGGTTGGTGTTTTATTTCAATTTTTACGGTATATAAAATGAAATGACTAGGAGTAGTAGTTCGATAGGGCTCGATATTCAATCTAATGTGAATATCTATCCATAAGTGAATGAATGTTTTGATATAGGTATTTGATAGTGAAATGTTTCATGGGTTGAAGTTGTGCATGTGTAGTTACTAGTTACAAAAGAAAAGACGAGAGAACAAACTTCACACGAACGAATGAAGTAGGAGTGTGCGGACGGGTGCATGGTAATACTTGAAAAGTCATAGTCGTTCGTGGATTCCGCTCTCGCACTATTAGTGGCAATATACACAGACAGGGCATTTAGCAAACGGAGTGCACATAAGTTCTTTGATTTTTACGAGGAGCGCTTGCTGATGACAACACATGGAAAAGAAAGAGTCATATCTCGAACCAAGAAACTTTTCCTATAATTTTTTCTAATTTGGTCCCATTTGAAAACTAATTTTTACCGTTTGGAATCTCATCCATAATGTGACATATTGGATCTCATTTTTTCATTTGCAGTCGTGTATTGTTCTTTACTCGAGACTCGTATTAAAATGAAATGAAAAATGAGCTCCCCCTCTCCATGTGTTTTTTCCGTCTTGAACTCTCACTCTTAAAGCCATCAATGCGCTCTTTCCATTTCTTCTGAAATTAAATCTCACTGCTACATTTTTATTAATAATTGAAACAAGGCTGAGTGAATTACACTTCTGGGCATTACGTTCATATTCACACATACCTACTAGTAGTATAGAAAAGTGCTATGCAAATTTTTTTCTCGGATTAATTTGACACTCCTCACAATACAAGTGAATGTTTTACTACATTGTCATCTGAATGCTATTTATTCACATGCACCATATGCGCCCCAGTCTTTTATATCCGTTTAATAAATACCGTGTCTTTGTATTTGCTTCTCAGTAGATTTATTTGCATTTTTTAATTTATGCCTAGAAAAGAAAGCTTATTGCACGCTTGGATTGTGATTGCCGAAAAAGGAAACTTTTTACAGCTGATAAAAATGGATTGTAATTTACTACAAATTAAATCAATTATTAAAAATGTTACAGATTACATTTCTGTCCAAACTCAATTTACAGGAAGTACCTACTTGATAATCTTCATTACAGAAACACAAAGATACTATGATATTACAAGAATGAGTACATATGTTTTATTCGAATGTGTTTAGAAAAATAAACATAAAAGTTGTTCAAAGACCATTGTGTACTAAATTGTGTCTAGTAGTAGGAAATGTAGCATTGACTGTGTGTACTTGCAGTGGAGTACTTTAAATATGAGCATCAAAATTTAACTCGACATGCATCGTTTTTGTAGAGTTTTAGAAATGCAGATAGCATGAGCTTCCCAGGAGTTCCGTCTACTAATGCGGGTGGAAGAAGCAAAACGTAATATCTGAAAGAGCGTATAAAATTACAGTGAAATGAAATAGAGACGAAAATAAGATGCTTTCATTTTGGCAAGTTTAACTACATATATAGTGAAGTAGTACAGACAGAACAAAGCGGAATAAACTACTCGACTACTTTATGCCGCACTGTGTTGCTCAGAGAGTTATGCTCCAAATATAAATATTACACTATGAAATTTTCAGAGTTATAGAACCCTGGGCGTAAGAAAATGATGCCATTCAGATTTTAAGGAAACCCCTTGTATTCTTGGTAGTACTGAAAATGATAGAAGTCATTAATTCTAAAGTTAAAAAGTGTCCTCGACTTGTTTGTATGGAGGAGCGGTGTAGAAAAACTAGCAGTTTTAGGTAACTGGTTTGTCCTTTCCCTTTTAAAAGCTGAGGATGACTGTGTCTGCTTTTACTGTGAAAGTCTGCTTCACTTAAGTTTACCACACACTCTGCTGCAAAGAAAGTCCCAACTTGAGATATACAAGAGTGATAGTAAAGTCAATTTAGCCTTTTTGCAGATGTGCAATGTTGCTTAGTACATTAGTTTAGTTAGTAGTTAGATCCCTGGGGTAATACGCAGTCGAGCCATTTCCGCCTCCTTTTTGGATTACGAATCTCTTTTCCAGTGCAGCACACAACTGTTGTGACTTTCCATGTGTGCATGTGTGGCTCTGTGGCTTCCATACACAGGATACAGGTAGTTGCGCAATGAATACCCAAATCGCTTAGATCCTTATAATATTATTTACACACATACATTATGTACACAGAGTCTGCAAAGAACACTTTCACTTCCACTCTCTCATTCCGCCCAAATCCTAAATGCTAAGCAAATTATTATTATTATATTATTGCACTTTCTACTGCTAACATGTCCCTAGCTATTAGCTATGCTTAGTTTGGTAGAGTAGTATGTGAGACACAACTCAACTCATACAAGTTTTCAAAAAATGTGATGTGGCTGAAGGTGATAAAAAATTGAATCAGAATATGAGAAAACGACAGATTTTTCATTTAATTTTGAGCTTGAGTAGTTAGAGATAATGTTTTGGTTTCATTTTTAATATAAATCCCATAATTTAAATTTTATTGAAGTTGTATTTTTAATGAAAGTGTGGAGAAATGAAAGAGTCAATAAGGTTTAATATTTTTGCATGGAATTGTAATTCCGTTTCTTGGATTTTTCATCCAATAAGTGAGTAAGTCTGATAATTATCAAGTAGCATTTTTGTTAATAAGATTACAGGGAAATATGAACCAGCGTTGGCTAATTGAAAAAGTGGAATTTTTGTTAGGTTCACATATCATTATTAGATTTTTGGCGAGTGGAAATAGCATATTTAGTGTGATAGCTTTGTACTATGTAGTGAAGACGGAAAAAATGAAGAAGGCAAGAAGATTAGTTTTGCTATTGAGTTTGAGCTGGGGTATTAGTCAGTAAATGGTAGTCGGTTGATATTTAGAGTAAGTAGAAGAAAAGAGCCGAGGAGAAACTCAGCATGTGCAGAAAACTACTTCATAATTAGTTGGAGTCGTCGGGAAGGAGACATACGCTGCCGTCGGAATTAAATCCCCTTTTAATGGAAGTTTACATGAAGAATTTTTTTAATATTCCAACTCTTGGAGACCATTAACGCCGCTTTGCTCGACACTCGAACGAGTTTTCCTCTACATTTACTACGTCAGAGAAAACCCACGAACTACTATTTGCGATCAACGACAGTCAGCCGGAGTAGCAATTAGAAAAAACTAGAGGAGGGATTTTCTTAATTTATGCTTCTAATTTTAATGACCGAGACCAGACTTTATGACACTCTCCGACTCAACCTCACCTTGGCCACATATCGTAATTCCAAAATCCATTCTTCGGTTTTCTTTTCTACCCTATACACAAAATCCCTTTTTACAACTTCTCTTACAAATGTACACACGTCCATTATAGTTTTCTCTAGCAATGGGTATTACATGGATAAATACATTCCCCTGTATTTAGTAGCTGTTTCCACATTAGTCACCTACTCGTTGTGGCGTATAAGCGAAGTGCAATGCATGCTTTTATTACTTGTTCTTATTCTCCTACTACCCACAATACGCAAACTATGAATAAAGTCACATTTCCCTTTCTTTCACAAACTTTACATTCATATGTGCCGAGCTAGCCAATCAGTGTTGTAATCGAACTGGGTAAATCGTTCAGAGAAAATCACAATGAATCGAAATAAAAAATTAGGAAAAATATACCATTTGTAACGGTCCAAAGAAGTAACGAAGCGAACAGTGATGATATGTGGTGAACTATGACACGGTAACATTAACATTTAAGGTTACTTCCACTTTTATACCTGTGTTAGTACTGATTACTCTCACTACATATACAGTATGAACAACAATAGTGTTTTATAGAAATATTTAAACACGGTTGGTTTCACAATTCATAAGATGGCGGTTTTCGCTTTCAAACCTAAGTGAAACTCGTATAGCAGCAGTTAGAATGCATTGAACATTTGACGTTGTACTGACACAGTGGTCTTTCTAAATGGTCAAATGTATTGAAGGAGTTTGACCGGACCGATTGACCCCATCTTCGAACTTAGCCTCACATATGTCCTCACTAGCAAGTGTACAAAATTTGGTCAGAATATATCAAACCGTGCTTGAGTTATCGTGGTGA
>JABASD010003331.1:0-20696 GCA_019776165.1 Pogonognathellus flavescens
ATTATGATAGAACATTTCATTAGCTTCCATGATAGAAATCGGATTTTCAATCCGACTTTCCAGTCCAGAGAAATCACCGATTAGCTCATAAAAGTGCGACTGTCGCTAACCGGCCCTTAAAACGTAATAGTAGAAGTACAAGTACTCCTAATTGTATAATAACTCACATAATAATGCAGAGACCTTTGTTAATAAATAATAACAATAATAAGTTATAAATAAAAAATAAACATCAGTTCTTAATTTGATTAAATATAAGCAGGTTTGATAATTTAAATCCTAAGACTAAGAAACATTCCGATGAATTATTTCTTTTGGCTTTCCTGTGAACTTTCTTCACTTTTGTCAATATCGTTATTTAGGTTGGAAACGTAGAAAATCCGAGTTGACTTTCCCAGAAAATTTGCAGCAATGCATGTGTAATTACCATTTAGCCTTTTTCTATTGAACAATACAGTTTCTGTCACTGTGTTTTTTATCTTGTGTGTAGAATCGACCAGCTAAAAATAAATATAAGAGACTCATGAAATTTTGTTATTCGTTTCAGATGATGGAAAGATTGACATCTCGAATAGAGTTATGTAAGAGAATCGAAAGATAATTTAACGTATTGCTTAGTAAACACACCTTTCCATTTAAGAGCCATATGTAAGTAGGACTAGGAGATCCTTGAACAATGCCACATTGCAAAAATTTCACTCTTCCATTTATATGCATGGGTTCAGTTTGAGACAGTATAGGAGCTCTTGGTATGGCCATTTCTGCAATTTTAGTATTTTTGTTATTTTAATACTGCTTTATTAATTGGTACGAAATATTATAAACGAAACAAGTTTTTGTACACTCACCCCCGCTGTCATCATCTTCACCTGAAGAATCAGACAAAGTCGACCCGATGAAAAGAAAAATTATGAAAACTTTCATTGCGTATTTAAGATGTAGACAGGGTGAAGTCGTTGCACAATATGTTTCGCAAGTACCATTGTTCTTATACTCCCCTTATTTATACAATGTAACTGGAGCGTGTCTAAATATAATGATATGACTTCATTCTGAGCACCATGCTCATGAATTAATATATTTACGTAAATATAGGTATCATTATTTGTATTAACAATTCAAATTGACGTCAAAGCAGATCCGGGAAAATCTTTTAAACCCCAGTCATTCCATTCATCAACAAACCAATCCTTCGTCTTTACGCTTTAAACAATTCTTAACCTTTTAATAATTTACGGACGTGATTTAATTAATGTACGTAAATATTTACCACACTCTAATTGATAAACACTGTGGCCTTCTTTCAGCCTAAATTCAATTTTATGAATCAACAGTTTAAGAGGATGATTCATTGTAAATATTATACACAGTTAATTTTTACACAAATTGCATTCTACGTTGTCAATCATTTTTACCTGTAACTGATCAAAGTTAAAATCTGCAGTTGAATAACTCATTGACCCTGAGACGGTTTCTAGACTCATCCAGAATGTTGTAGTTATGAAAAAGTAGGCATTCATATTAAAACCAGGTTGGCACACATACTCACTAGAGAAGCAAGCCTATACAATTTTAATTTAATATGCTTGATCTATAATAGTACATCTAAATTTATTTTTAGCTCAAGTACAACAGACGACCATGTTTCTTAATTAATCCTGCCTAATAATAAACCAATACGTTGCACTTTTTGATCAGTCTCATTCTCATTTAGCATTCTCGTATTCTCAACATGGAACTTTTACTTGCTCATCTCATCAATGAATCAGCGTCGCGGTGTACATTATTGTAGTAATTTCAATATTTAATCATTGCAACATAATATGAGGAAAAACCCATGTGTATACCTTCTATTGCCCTGTGTGTAGTCAACATCGTCAAGATCAATATGGAGCAAATTTAATACTGTTACACTTGTATAGTATTATTTTTAATGAAGTATATTTCCTTTAGACAATTTAATTAAATCACATGCACGCTTACACTTTATTGCGTTTCTATAAGTTGCACACAGGAAAAATTGGGCAACCAAATAAAAACAAGCGTCATTTGCTTGTAAAGATACAGTAAACATTAGTCCATTACTGCTAATGACTTACGTTATCACCGTATTCTATTGTGGCTCGGAATGAGCAATATTTTAAAATATAAAAAATAAAACGTATTTTGTCCTTCAAAAGTCATGATGTTTTTTAATAATTCAATAATTTATTTTATTCAGTTCTATGAATGAACAGCATAGGAATGGAAATTACTTTTAAATAGGTATACGTCTTCAATTTTGTTTAAGCTGTGTTTTCTTCTGTCCTTGGCTTTATTCAAATGAAAGTCAAATACCCTAAACCGCTAATGGTACTATGGTATGCAAGTAGGTTGTACATGATTGATGACAGCTATTTAATAAAACTCAATACAAAAAATGAAACATTTGACTTACCATTTGAGATGCATTTTTTGGCTTGCGGATCACATCAGAAACTTTTTGATTGGCTGAAAAAACAAGTACGGTTTCATTAATTGAGGTGTGTAACACAAGAGATTAACACATTTCTTAATTATCGGTATCAATGAATCATAAAATCTCTCAACACAGATGAACCTGCTGACATTTACCACAAAAAACAGATTAAATTTATGGCAAAAAAAAGATATTTCTATTATGAACATACTTTTGTAACTAAGTTTTAATTTGTTCAATCTTGTATCATTTGACAGTTTTCACCAATTTATCTATAGCTTGCATAAAAAGCTTTTATATATATTCAAAAAAACTTTGCCCTAGCTAACAATATGAAACCTGTCGCATTTTAAATTCCATTTAGTAGGTATTCTAATTATTGAAATTCTTCTCATAAATTAATACACTACCTAATACACTTAGGGCGAAGAATTGCAGTGCATTATTACTATCCTGACATATTCTTTAATTCCCACGGAATTCATAATAAGAGTGCAAACTGAGAATACAGAATAATTCCTGACTTGACAGAATTTCATATTGTACGTGGTTAAGAATTACTAATTAGAGGAAGGCTATAACTTCTAACCGTAGGATGTATAACTTTGAGTTGACGTGTATTAAATGTGTGTAATTGTAACGATTAATCACATCGCTACAGTAGCCATTTGACGAGCAGTATTATTGTCGGTTTAACCTATTAGACAGTAGCCGCATTAAGAGTAAGACTCTCTCTCAGAAAAACTAATAAATTCTGACACATTCAACTCCTCCATTCAAAGAATAAACCGCATAACATATACACAAACACATAAGTACATCCGTAGGTTTAATATGAGTGCAATATATAAACGTGTATAAATATAAGGTTCGAATGTGTTGAGTAAAGTGAAGTAATCTGTCTTGCCTGACAAATGGAAAAACGACAGAAAGCATTAAGAGCGGCATTATTGAGACGAAGAATGGAAGAATTACGCTTTTTTCTATAGCTCTTCACAGTCCTTGTGAATATATGTAGGTATAAAATACTTTTCTGTCTCTGATTATGCTTTGTAGATGTATATGAGTGGAAGAGATTAGAAGAGTTACTTCTGAGCGATATAGGTCTTATAATTTCTTTACACCATATATCTTTTGATGCGGTCTGATCTAAGACGTAGGACGTAGGAACACCAAGAAAATGTCAGCTATAGAGAATTCAAAGCTCAGTCACAAGTTAATTCAATTTTTAATTCATTACTTGGTTCTCGTCTCATTTCGCTCGAGTGAACTAACTAATTATACAAGAAACGCTTGTAGTAGCGAGTTTCAAGTCTTTCGCTCCTTATTTCAATGCGCTTTCCACAATTTCATTATTTCAATGCTTGCATGGAGGTGCAATTACTACATCTTCTTTCAAAGAAAACCCATGTTTTGTTTTTCGATTTAAGAAACTCTCTTTAGCAAATTAGCACATAAAATATAATGCCTGACATGCTTTTAAGTACATTTATTTTTGTGACGAAATAAGGAATTAACAAATATATAGAATGCTAAACAAACATGTAATGAATATAGTAAAAAAAATTAATGTTTGTTTTGGTAGGTTTCCCCTGAGAGCTCTGTTCTAAGTAATTTTTTATAGGTACAACCTTAAATAACGATTTTTCGACTCATTCATTTGTAATCTTTGAGATTTTCTTCAAGGATTGCGTAAACACTATTTGGAGAATTTTTGCAGCTCAAAAGTTAATTTGTCATATATTCACATCCTTTCAACCTTTATGCCCCTTTATATCTGTGCCCGATTATTATTAAAAATGTATAATTTTTTATACAAATGTAGTAGGAGTCACATTTAAAACCAATTGCATTATCCGCTGTTTTTACCAAATATTTGGGCAAGTAGCTGGAGAAAAAATTTCTGAATGTTAATTAAATTGTCCGAGCAATTCGCTACAAGAAACTCCCTTCAATTAAATTGAATCTCAACAAGGCTCTACAGACACGCTATATGTATTACTTAAAGACATGGTTGATCTATGAAATGAATATAATCAATTATTGTGAAACTAAGGATATTTTTAATAGTCAAATGGAAGTATGGTAACGATGTAAATTGTAGTAGCTTGTAAGTTGCATGAAACTGACAGTTTACTTATACCCCTTAATCCAGTGAATGCAATAATTCTTTCTTAGTCAGTGATAGTTATTTATAATGATTATAACACAGGAAGTAAGCAAGGAATTGTACTTACTCACTGCCTCGATGACATCCGATAAAATAACTCCATCCGTCACATCCACCTGCAGGTCTTGTATGTGGCGTTTGCATCGGGCTTTCTCCAGGTAATGGTTCGCCCAATCAGTGTATATCTAAAAACAAAAATTAGATTTTTAAAACATCATGTTGCATTCTGAGATAAATTAACTGATTGTATTCAAGCCGCGATTACAGGTAACATTAAGTCCCATAATAACAACGAAGAGTCTGATCAACAACCCTTAAATATAAATGATTTTTGTGATAAAGCTTAGGTGGAGTGAGACACTAAATTAATCGATTTTAAAAGAATTCCGGTGAGTTGCACCAGAATTGTCTTTCCAGCATTTATAACTGTACTAAAAATACAATTCAACGGTAAACGACCATGTCATAGGGTCTTATTACAAAACCACGTTTACACATTGCGTATATGAAACTACTTAACTGATACTGCACTATACAGCGTTATATGAAACCACAAGGGTCATGATCATGATAATATGTTGCATAGCAAATGAAATGGAAGGGGAAATAGTTTTGAGAAGACTACACCTACACTCTCGCTAGAAATACAAGGAAAGGAAAAGTACAGATAAAGATTACAATGCACAATGTAGGTAGTCTAGTCAACGCTACCACCGTTTTGTTATATACACACCGACAACAGATATATTATTAACAATTTCCGATCCCGGCTCCCGGGTATAACCACATCGCAGTTACAAGAGATGCAGCCGCACCAACTCGTTTTTACTTTCAGTCCCTACTGGAAATTATTTTTACTGCTAAGCAACTGGCATAACATAAGACAAGGATTTTCCTGAATACATTTAGGTATCTATCCCCGGAATTTGTTATTACAATAATCTTTTCATGCATTCCCGACTAAGACTTTCCTCGAATCAGAAGATCAAGAATATATACACATACTACCTAATATTTTTTGGAAGAAACGTGATTTTCCGAAAACGGACATTAATTGCTGAAAAAGGACGAAAATGTTGTTTTGTCCTTGTAAATAAAATTAATAATATTTAATAAATGTCACTACTTCTTGCTTGAGAACGTCTCACACTGCAAATGCATCTCAACTTTTCCTTGCCTTTGTAGGCGGCGGATAAAACTATGTTCCATTGCGCGGTTCGATTTTTCACACTATTATGCTCATTGCTATACCATAACAAAGAACGTCTTTTTTGAACTTAATTGATAGTATTATTTACAACTGATTAATAATAAAGCATCGATAAAATGAATACTTCATCGGGGGATAGCATTCCAGAAAAAAATCCATTGCGAATTAGTGCGGTAAGCTACAGTGGTACAAATAATTTACACCTAAAGTAAAACGGAGTATTAAAATATAAAATAACTGAAATAAGCATTCAAAAAGTATAAAGCCTAAAAATATTATGATTTGTCACAGATTATCACACGCATTTTGGAACTTTTACCTCTCAGCGACATTAAAAACGGACGGCTCATTTGTCGTGAATGGAATTCCCTGGCTGAACCTCTACTGAGAAAAAAAGCAAAAATTCTAATAACTCCAAAGTTTCGAACGTCGGATTATTTGGAATACTATTCGGACTCTCGTCTTTCAACTCTTCCATTCACAGCTTTCAAGTTTACCAATTATTTCGACTCTTCTAAGGGATTTTTGATGTCAGACTTGAATGATTTTTTCCAAAAATGTGGCAAGAATATCAAATCTCTGGAGTTGATTGATTTAACAATTAGGACAGATGAAAATCACCGGGAACCGAAAACCAAAGCACTGGATTTAAACCGTTGGATTACATTACTTTCTGACAACATGGATAAGCTAACGATTAACGACGTGTATGGTACTCCTTTTAGTCCTTTTTCAACAAACATACGATTCAACTTGGAAAATCTCGCTGGAGTCAAATCCCTGTGGCTGTCCAATTGTGATGTCATTGTCAACTTTTCCTCCAACACAAATCGCATTGCGCCGTCAACAATTTCTTTCAGGGATGTACAATTTCTTAATCAAAGCGAAAAGAAATTAACAGAAGTTATTGTGAATGATTTTGTCGATTTTAGCAAATGCTCCAACATTTATCTATACAAGGAGGGGGATACTGCCATGACCTTTGATATGTCTAAAGACATTGTTGATGCCAAAAAACTACAATTTTTTCATATTAAAGTGTTAAATTCCGGATTTTCAAAAATCAAGACAGATTTATTGTCCGTATATGGAAGTCCATCCGAAGCAATTAAAATGCACATGAAGGAATTGGACATTCAATCCTGTTCATCAATTAATTTGACGCATTTGCCTCAAACAATTGAAAAATTGCAAATTGCAAACAGTAATCTAGTTTCTGGTATTACTGTGCCATTGGAACTACCGAACTTGAAATATTTGCATTTCTGTCAATCCACCGTAGGAGGTGTACGTAGAAGAGGCTCACTGTACATAGAGAAATTCCTGTCTTGGTTTAAGAATTGCTCAAATTTAGTGGAACTTCATTTGGAATCACTTGGTAGGAAATACGAGTTTGACGCTGCCTGGCTGCCCAAAAGTGTTAAACGATTAAAACTAAGCAACTTAGATGACATGGTGTTTGTGGGTGATGGTCCACCCATTGATGTCGATGTTCTTCTATTGGATTGGAGTATTGTCATCTCAGCAGTTGAAACTCTCATGGAGAAAATCAAACCAAAAATATTGGTGAAGCTTGTCCAATTTAAGGAAATGCTCTGTGGAGAGGAAAAAACTGAAGATTTTATTTCTTTCGTCAAGAAAAATACACAATTGGAGAAGATCGTTATCAACACGACTTATGGATTAGGAAAGGAGAATTCATCCGGCAAAAATCGTTTCCTTCAATTTGTTGGCGAGGAGTCATTGTGTTATGAATTCAACAACCAGATCGCAAAGGCCATATCCAAAGACGAATTCCAGACATACTACAACATAAATTACATAAATACAGAGTAGATCGCAAACCTGTATGATTGATTTGTTTAAAGGTTTTTGTTTTATTGATTGCCACAAGACTGGACTATGTCTATTCAGAAAATAATATTTATACTGCTCACAATTAATTATTATATGTTAAAGATTAATTAATGTTATTGTGTTTGTAATTTTAGAAACTACTTTCCGTGCTATAAACATACTACTTAACAATGTAATTTATAATTTGAAAATATTGAAGGTTTTATGATTGTTTAAATGAATTGATTTCATCCAACGATGATTAACAGTGTATTCAGAATTTGATGATTTATTGGCAAACCATAACCAAGTGTAGTAGTGAGTATTATTCTGTGTATTGTGTATGTGCAAAGTTACATTGTGTTTGTCTGTACTCTTTTATGAAAATACAATAATCAGACAGGCATGCAATACAAAGAAGGACTGAACAGAAATAAATACCTCTGTTGGTAACAGTAGAGAATAATTTTGTCGCAGATAAGACTAGTGAGAATATTTAGAGTAAGAGTGGTAGTAGTGTTCTTATTTATTATAGAAAGGTATCTGTAAGCATTGCATATGTATTGTATTCTTATCGGATCACAATCAGAAACCGAAAGAGATTTATACCACAAGTGAAATCTAGCATTACATATCGTGCTCACAGCTTGTGTGCAACACAAGTTGAAGTACAGAGTGTGGGTGAACGCACGAGTACATTTTGTTATACAAAGCCGACAGAAACACGACAGGCCAAATTCTCTAAACAAAGCTATCGCGTATCTACTACTTTAGTAGTCACCAAAAGTGGGTGGAAAATGCCATTAAGGCTACTCAACCAAAAATGTTATGAATGGAGCATATGGTAAATCTCAAGTGTTATTAATGAATCATTTCAACGATAAGAAAAACTTCCATGCATTTTCTCCCTATACAAACGAGGAATCTTGTTTAATAAACGCCTAATATAGTATAATATCAACATTTTCAAACAATATTATGTGAATCTGTGATAATCATGATCACAACTCTTCCATAATGCATAAATCACACATTTTTTACACAAATTTTAAAGTTCGCTCTTTTTAGGATTAAGCAAAGCACTTTTTAATTCTCAATTGAGTAATCTATAAACTACGATAACTTTTTATGAAAGCTCATATAAACTTATTTGCTTTTTATAATTATTACGTGGTCGGAAAATACTTTATTGGTATAGTACAGAGCATTACATTTTTATTATTGGGTGCGAAATTGAGTAAATCAAATTATTGAGTTCCATACATCTGACTTGTACAAAAAAGAGCGATGATGATGAATATCTGTAAATCACCGGATTGATTCACGATGTGTTTGTTTGTAAGTTTCTACCATTTCAGTAAAGTTGAGAAATATCAAAATGTATTGTCACACACAGGGATTATGAATAATAATATTCATACATTGTAAAATTCTATGCCAATTCACACATAAATACATTTTTATTTTTATAGCCATGCATACTGTACACTAAAACTAACTACATTATAGAACATTTTTACAAATTATCAACAAGACTGTAGCATATAGTAAGCTTATCAAGAGAAAGATCTCTCGCAAACACAAAGCTATTTAAGCACAAAATTCTGCACTGCATGTGACATAAGCATTACTAATAAAATGTTCTGGGAACCTAATCATAATGTACTTATGCAAACTTATACTCACACAATAAACACACTTCAGATTCTCAGCGCTATAAATATATATATACACACACGAATGTGATATTTACACTATAATATATGATTAAGTTTGCATGGTGCTAACTTTTCTGTCTATTCACCATTGCTTATAAATTAATAGTGCAAACATGAATGAGGAAGAATAAAGCTGATCACACGACTGCAGACTGGTTTGATATACAATTAGAGTTTGTGTACAATGTGGTGCGGTGGGTGCCACTTGAAATGAACAAAAGACTAGACTGTATAATAATAAACCTTATCTTTGTCTCTTCTGTGTGGTGGAGCAAACACAAAAGACGAAATTAACCAACAGTCTACTCAACGCTACTCATAACAAACAAAGTTGACGATGCCAATGTAAATGGAGTGTTACATTCATAATACAAACTGTCATATCTACCGTGCCAACTGCTTTCGGCATAAGCCGGCTTAATTTCAAATACGTTTCCTTGCAGAATTATACATAGTCATTTATATGAATAGAATTCATTCTTATATATGATCATAGTGCACACAGGAAGAGTCGAGTGCAAACACTCCGAAATGAACAGATGAACCAATCTGCTGTTTAATTAGAATCACCAGACGAAAAAAATCTTGTTCGCAGGTTGAAATGAAACTTACGTCAAAATTCCTGGCTAAAAGTATTTTCAGTTTACTCCTTAATAAGTACAGTGGAATTCTCGTATTTCTAACAACTACTACTTAACTATGTTTCACCTGAATTATAGCTTGATGTGAATCCGGGGGAGGTCGACAAATGCTGTATAACTCTTCATCAGTCGAGTCATTTGAATTTGCAGAACGAATGCAAGTCATAGCCATTTTAAACGAAGTTGATACAACATAATATTGCAAAATTCAAACTGAAACACCTTCACTTAGCATGTTACGACTGAGATTGCAAATGACAAGTTAGGTACATCTACTTCTGTAAATAATCCTTTTTTACTACACGAGTTGAATAGTGAAGCTATGAACAACCATGTAGAAATACATTCACTTTCGGTACTAAAATAACAGTAATGTAAGTACACACAAAATCAATGTCGTATAACAAATGACGATTTAATGACACAAATTCTTCTTTTAGTATTTCTATACACTTTCCTCGTACACACACGATACTGAACCAAAAAACTTTTGTTTGCAATTAATTTATTTTAGGTGGGTATGTATAATACGACGCAAAAGAAAAGAACGTTTCCGTCTGAAACGCAACACGTGCTGAAAGAAAACTAAACCCAAACAGTCTCGTTGTATTAGAATGTGAATAAATACAATTTACATCCAAAGTAAGGGAAAATATAGACGGGAAGGAGTGTAGAGGAAGGGGGTACGTCACTTTGTTCAAACAGTAGTGTAGGTATAAGTGGTACAATGTTTCTACCCACCCGAACGCATTACCAACCCGGTAACATAACCAATCTATCCACTAAAAGTCTGCACTGCTTACCCCTTCTACTTAAACGACTCTAACGGAGCATCACTTACCTCTGCTATTCCAATTGCTATTTTACCTTAGCTATTAAGTTATTAATGTGACATGCAATGCCATTGCCATTACGCTTTAAACTACTTGTATTAATATTCCTTGTTATGCTAGGTGCATATATTATACGTATATTAATACTCCATGCTATGTGCATTACGCTGGCAGGGAACTTGTAGGTAATAAAATACATCTTCATGCTTTGTATTTGATTAAAATAGTACTGTTGGTCTACCTATCGACTTGTTTCAAATCTGACTTGTTTTACATTTTGAAATATGAACCATATTTTACACCTCAATTTGCCTTAATGGTTTCTATTGTTATCTAGTATATCTATTAGTAGCTACTAATAGATATAGCTATTATAATGTCACAAATGAGACTTGGTGCTGATGATTCTAATCTATTTAGTAGTATAATAATGGGTGATGTATCATAAATTATAATACTTTCTAACAATAAGTTTTTTTTAAAAAGCACAAATGTATTGTTAACTGACCAAATAATTTATAATTATGTAAGTGTACCTTACATTTATATCATATAGACTGATACAAAACAAAACTGAGCCATTTGATTATGCAAAATCAGTTAAATAGTTTTCCCCTAAACGTCTATTTATTTTATTCTTTCTCTTTTCATTTCTTTTACTTCTCAGACTATGTATTGCCTATATAGCCAATACAATGAAGAGCAGCAATGAATATAATTATTATGACCTATAAAAACTCTAAATGTGTATTTTATTACCTACAAGTTCCCTGCCAGTGTAATGCACATAGCATGGAGTATTAATATACCTAGTTTAAAGCATAATGGCATAGCATGTCATATTAATAAATTAATAGCTAAGGTAAAATAGCAATTGGAATTGCAGAGGTAAGTGATGCTGCGTTAGAGCCATTTAAGTAGAAGGGGTTAGCAGTGTAGAGTATCAGTGTATAGATTGGTTATGCTACCAGGTTGGTAATGTGTCCGGGTGGGTAGGAGTCGGTTACCGGTATAAGTATGTACCATACACATCACATAGATACACACATGAAAAGAGCAAAGCAAGTCTGGATCTTGAAGTCAACCTGAAGGAAAGGAAAATACTGGGAAGAGGCTTGTCGTTGTACCGAATTCGGAGATGAGAGAGTTGACGAGCTACACACGCCTTTCCAGCATTCAACTTATACAACGATAAATATGTTTACTTCTGAATCCGTATTTGGACTACAGGAAGAGACTAAGCGAGGCAATGTGTAGACTGTGTGAGCCCATCAGTACATTTCTATTATACATGTCCATGTGTCTTCCTTGTAGTATCTCCGAAGTTGTTTCTCCTTCGGGACCAAGAACGAAACAGTATTTTACTTGTTTAGTAATAACCGCAGTTCTCCTATGTATAAACTTCCGTAAGATGAATGCAGCCAGACGGGAGGAACAACCAATAATGATTTAAAGACGCAACTGAGATATGAGTATACAAATTTTGTCTGTTGCTTATAAATATATTTATGTGAACATGTTCCCAGAAAGCTTTAAACGATAAGCTGAGCATTTCTTTATATGTACTATATATATTTGCTATATAACTTATAGAGACACATTAAAGTTCTAGACTGATTTACTAGGTGTTCTGATATATGGGAGAGCTTAGAAGTCATGATTTTTACACAACATCGATCAGGTAATGGAGTCTTGGTCCATTGATATTCGTTGTGCAGTAGTGGCGACGAATTTAATCTATTCTCAAAGTTCAGCAGCAAGTTCAGATCTATACAAATGTATAAAGTAGCAGTGAAATAAAAATAAATTGGTAAATTCTCTGGTTCGATAATGTATGTAATTTTAGGCACAGCGATATATATTATTATTACTTACGTAGTATTATTACTTACGTAGTATGCGTATGCAAGTTGTGGAGTGCACGACTCTCTGTACAAAATGCAATGCACATGCAACACGAGTATTATTATTATTTATTATTACTACGGATTAGTTAGTCACGGGAGTCAGGAGGCAGAACCGTTCGCGTGTACAGTGTTCTGGTGTGGTAGTAAAATCAGAGATTTATTTTCAGCTAAAGATAGATTTCAGAGTTATCCTAAGAAGCAACCATGCAAAGGTTTCTTCTTTCTCTCTGCCTGCATGAAATTCAATGTAACGACAGCGGGAGTCATGTATGATTGATACAAACACAAGCATAAAAAATAAAAGCTGAAAAATAACAGTCTCCACTTTTATTATTGCTTTCATACACTTTCCCATCATATTCGACACTGTATAAGTCACTAGAATGTCAAACAACCCAAACAAGCTTTGTATTTTAAGAATATAAGCACTTGGCAAGGGAAATATAAACTTAAAAGTGTTTAAGTAATCATTACTTACTTATCCACACAACATACTCTTTTCCTATACTGTATAATATGCAGATAAATTATGAAACTTCAGATGAACTGAAATGTTTCTGTAAAAATGTGTTATGAATAAACTTAATTTTTTCAATTTTTTATTGTCTCTATTATCACACGATTAAGTAATTGTGTGAATTCTTATCTTTTTGATGAGTAAATAGGAAAACAGTGAATTTAACAATAAACGGTACAATTTTTTTCAACGGCAATTTCTTCATAAATGTGACTTCATTTCCCTCATATTAGTCATACACATGCTCTTTTGAATTTTAACAGTATACGTATAAAGTATGATATTATATGATATTATGTTAGACGAAACAGATTTGTGATTTGGAGTGGATGATAGGAGATGGGATGAGAACAATGGCAAATCTGGCCTGGAGATGCGTTGAAACGATCATAAAGAAGTAAAGTAACAAAAGAAGATAGGAGGGGAAGAAATGGGGCGTAAATGCTCTTCGAATGAGCTACCAAGTCTCGGGTCATAGATTCAATTGAGAAAAAGAAGGAAAACGACTGTTGTGCCTATTTGAAGATTATCTAAATATATTACCTACTGCGATTCTTATAACCATATTCGTACATTCCAATCTAAAAGGGTCTTTTACAAGCTTAGACATACACTGAGCTTTTCCATTATGCCACGCAATATAATTTCTGGGTAGCTAAGCTAATGGTCACAATAAAGTTGTGATAACCGTTTCTACAGCTACTCCTATCATCTGAAACTGATACATATAATAACAGCAGCAGCGTCTGCCACACACACACAATGCATTTTACTATGTTTTAGTTTACTCTATGTGAATACATGTTGTGGACATTCCTGTCCTATCTGAAGCAAGTGCAAGTGTGCCCTTATCTCAACAACCAAGTTAATTATTGTCCCTTCAATCTCATTACAGTCCGACTAGCTTGCTGATTACTGAAAAGTCAAAACCTTACGGTAGGTTGGTTTCTACTCTTTCTGTCCGCCATCAACACAGGTCTATAAATAGAATCATAATTGGAAGTGTGAATTTAAAAACACTGTTGGTATATTATACGTACGTGCAATGTTTACATTAGACTCATGCATATCATGCATCATTTCATAACTACTAGAGGTGGCAACGAGCCGGCTCAATAACGAGCCGAGTTCGAGCGATCTTCAAATCGATCTCAATATTAATTTGTATAACACATAATATTATCGTATTCCAATGCAATTTGAGTCGGTAAGAGTAAGAGGCATCTTTATAATAAAAAAATTCAAAATCCCAAGTAAATTCCTTTCGAGCAGATTCGTGCCGGCAAAAATTCGAGCCGAGTGCGAGCCGAGCACGAATTTTTAAAGTTAAATCGAGTTCGAGCCGAGTTCGAGCTGATTGTGAGCCTGAAAAATTCGGCTCGTTGCCACCTCTAATAACTATCTACTACTTTGTAATTATAGTGAATTAAATTTAATAATTAAATTAAACATTTTAATTTCGAGTTGTTACAATCTCTCATCTTTGTGCCCAAATAACCCATTAACATTTTCCGGTGTTCAAAATTAATATTCTTAACATAAAAACATTTTAGCATTCATACTAACACAATAATAACGATTTTTAGCTTTTAGCTCAGCACACTTTGTTAGGATATAGGAGGAGCAACTGATACTCTATAAAGGTAGTATTGTGTAGAATTTGCAGGGGAGGATGGATATTAAAATTATGCTGTATAGAATGATTCCACAAAGTATGCAGTGTTGGTTCACTATTTGACCAGTGATAAAGAGCTGGTAAATGCATTATAATTGCATTCATTTCCTTGACGAATGAGTGAGAGGAAGTAGGTAATGAGTTAATTCGGATATTCATATACATTACAGAGTGTAGCTTTTTAAGGACTGAAGTATTTACGGTTGCTACAACCGTATATTGCTAACCGGCTAATAAAACATAGAGGCTATGGAAAGAAAGATTGGCTATTAATGAAGAAGCAGTGAGAGTAGAATGATGGTTTGAGTTATGGAGTTATAACTACAGGGCAGGTAAAATCAGGACGGGTATTTTCTGACGAAAGATTTTCTGTTTCATGACAAGCCTTTGTAGCTTACAATATTATGCGGTTCATACTTACTGTACATATATGGATCAAAACAGTTTGCCGATGTTTCCACTAATTGATTCTATGCACGCCAACTAATACATGACTGAATACACGCACGTACGAAGTTTGGTTACATTTCGTATTTCCAAAGATGTACCTTATACCGTAGGCAAGGTAAGGGAAGTAAACCCATATTTAATATAACGGTGGTTATATAACCTGTGGGTTGTCAGTTGTGTAATTTTTATTGAGGTGAGCAAGTCAGAGTCAAAGCAACACCAAACTTCATTTTTTATTGTCACTCAAGCTGTCTTGCTGTCAACATCGAGGACATTCACCAGAATGAATGACGTATTTTATTATGCAAAGCTGCTAATCAAATATTAAATTACGCGTATGTATGAGTGCGTATGCGTAAGGCAACCATCATTCTCGTTCAATCTGGTAATCTAACCCCACAATTGTTAACCTACATTAATATTATATTTATTGGGCAAATTGAGACTAGCAGAATGCTACGGTGTGCATTTAAGTAAGATGGAAGGATGATGTAGATTAAAAGGTTAATTTACATCCACACTATTTGCAGTGATTGATTTTGCTCAAGTGCACAATCAAATTGTAAGTTCGCTAATGTTTTGTAAACATGACATGAACTAAAAGCTTTATTGTTTATGCATAGAATTTAAATTTTATCTAATAAAATTATGATCATTATAATCGTGAAATGTTGAAATTATGCAAATTTTATGTTTATTTTAAGCCAGCGATTGAAATAGAAAGTGCATTTTGTGATGCAGTAAAATATTTTACATTCAGAACCTGAGTTGTAAATAATTTGTAAATCATTAATTGTATGTTTCTGCATGTAAATATAAGTATTGATTTGCTTATGAGTGCATTTTCCTTTCAATGTAGTATAAATCTTCCACTGTGAAAACTTTGCTTTCTATTCAGCTATTTCAATGCCCATGCTATATATAACTCTGTGTCAATTTCGAAAGGGAAAATTACATTTCTTATATTTCTATAAATAAATAAGATAAGCCAACGTAGTAAGCTTAAAAGCACTTTAATAGAGTATAACGAGCAACATCATATGCATAAAATGTATATTATACTTAATTACAATGGCATTCCGTGAGATAAGTATGTTGATAATACATGCCTATTTAAATTTAAAACAATGGCTTTATTTTGAAGAATATCATCATACTTATTAGGCTAGCCATTGTACGAGGAGCGTGTGCCCAAAGTCAACAATTTATACTTTGCTGATGGAGTGAAAAGACAAGAAGGTAACGTTGATGAGGACTGCAGCAGTCCATGTGTTACTGACTGCTGCCATTGAATCTTATGCACTGGTACTGCAACATGAGTTGGTATAGTTGGTGGCAGTAAAACATTTGCAGTCGGAGAGATTGCATAGATTGATAGAAAGAGTGACTGAAAGAAAGATTGAGTGACAGACTGAAGAATGGCAAAACAATTTTTCACCCATGTTTTCGTGTTAATCCCCTGCAACGCAAAGGTATGTGTTTTGTGAGTGTGGTGTGCCAGAAAATAAAATGCTTTAACTTTACTAAACCAGAACTGCCATTGTATGTACTTATGTTACAGTTATAGTAAAATTTCAGGTTGAATTTATTCTGGGGATATGAAATTGTAGTTATTAGTGGAGTGGACTTGGAAGTGCAACATACACTTGAATCACACCATGTAATAAGCACGAGCACTGCGGCGCTATACGCAGCTATTTTCTTCTCTTTTCTTCACCCTTTCTACTGTTAACTTTTAGTTAGTTGCCTTCTGCTGTGTGTTCAATGCCTGATGTACTTTCATGTAAGGCAAGTCAGAGCACAAGTTTTATCTGCTGCAAAACTAATATCGCATCAGAATATAGATTTAGCTTTTACTTACTGAAATCCGACGGATCCTATCGAGCCTATTTCCGGGCGTGCCAACAGTAAACTCACGAATTCAAGTGCTTTCATAAAATATAATTCTATACCTTCTCCTTCCCCGCCGAGTATTTTATAGATTATTCATTTTTTCCACTTTATTGTAGCATTTGTACAAGAACTAATTCACATCACATGCACACGCACAATATTTTCCACACAAAGAAAGTCGGCATTCCTTATATTGCGATTTGATTTATTTTATTCCACCTTTATGACTAGTGTTATAGCTCTTATGCAATGAGAATATCAGTCGAAAGCCAAATGTGAAAATGTATTGAGAAATTTACAATGGTCGATTTTTAATCTTCTCTCTGCAAATAGTCCTGTAGCAACAGTATACACATTTCAGTTGTTGAAATAAATACTTTTTTATTGTAATTTTGGACTTATTTGTTCCCATATTATGTATTATATAAACAAATCGCACATTTAACGTGTAGCATATTTCTACATGGCCTGAACTTAAGGTTTTTGCTCACATAATGACTGAATGAAGGAGTATACAAAGATAACATCAATATTCAGTTTGCGCTTCAGTTTCCACAAATGTCATTCGTTATTTGAATAGGGCTGAATTAGGGTGCGAACTGTGGAAATTCATATACATATTCTTGAATATCGTTTAATACCATATCATTTCCCAAGATAAATAGATCGTTCAATGATCGTAAATAGTTGAGAAAAAGTTTGAAAGAAAAAGTTTACAAATTGCCAAGTGTGAAAAGGACTGTGTGCAGTATCTTGTGAAATAGAAAATTAATAACACTCTAGCAAACAATAACACAATCAGTATTCAGCATCAGCTACAATAATATATGCACATGCAATATTAACTTAAGCATCTATATCAAAATAAACAAATGTCAATTGTTATTAGATTATCAATATCAGTTTACAGTACCATAAATTAAACAAAATTCAAATATTACTTTAAACAGATATTATAACTGACTTGTAAATAATTGTTTTATACTCTCACCCAATATATCAAACAAAGAATCTTTAATATTTCATTATGCAAAATAATATGAAATCAGACTAAACTGTTATAGGTAGGTGAAGACTTATTATTTGCATTGGCTTATTGATACTGGGAAAACAGGATAAGTGAGGCACCATTAGCATATAAACTAACATTTACGCACACACTACAATGCGCACTGCACGCTTAAAAGGGATCTAACAAGCATTTGAGAATAATAATAAGTACATATCGTAGCAGAGGAGGGAAATACTCTATAATCTACTCTACTACACTGCTATTACATAAACGAAGAGAAAACTGAACATGTTCTGCAAACAGTTCACACAGTTCATACGATTTGAGCACGACAACAGTAGTAGTGCGACGTAACAGTGCGGTAGTTACGGATTAGACCCGCAGCACATAGAATTCTTGTTAGGAAAGATGCATTTGGATTGAAGTGAGGAGATTGGCACACGCATCGATAGCATGTAAAGTGTGGTTGAACAAGTCTGAATACTTGAGAAGAACACTTTCACGACACTCTCTTGTCTGACAGATGACGATCAGTGAAAGAGTGGCTTCATTTTACTCTGTTATGAGCACCAGAGTCAACACTCACCAGTTACCATCCATCCGTCGTCGTCTCTCTCCCGGCGACCAACTTTCATTTCTCTCTATACTCCTCATACTCACACATAATCGAAACTTCTCCTATTCCTGCTACTCCTGCCAGAGAATTAATGTGGAAAATCAAAGTGTATAGTGCATGTCATAGAGAATTCAGCAATACCGGTGAATGAAAAGGAAGAATATTTATTATGGTGGTTTTAGTTATATTATATCAAATATCAGTACTGTAGATATTCATATAGTGGATATTTTGGAGACACTTGAATGTCTGTATTGGTTATGTGCTGCTGACACGTAGCATACTACACGCATTTCTATTTCACCATTAAGAGGGATAGAGTTGTCGCTTGTATTACCTACCCTCACTTTCTCTAACGGCGACAGCGACCAAAGAATCAAGAAATACTCGTTCTCTCAATTGGTCTAAATAGGAAATCCTATAATGATATTTTTCCTCCAATTTGAAGGGGAGAGCATCAGTGCACGACTCACTGACTGAATCATCAATTTAGATCTTCAGTCTGCCTCTAATACATCATTAATCCGACATGCTATAACCATTCCTTCTACGTTAGCAAAAATAACTATCACATGCTCTTACACCATTCAAATACTCAATATTTTCTATATAGGCATCTCTGACAAAATTATTTAAATGGTACGCAGCTTAAGAAATTTACACACCGAAATTATTTTTGTAATGATTTTGTCATAGTCTACTATGTATAGTAGGTACTCATTTCTCAAGCAAAAACATTGTCTCATCACCATGGTCTGCTTAAGTAAAATTCAGGTTTACATTTAAATACCACAAACTAAGCAATCTAGGTTAAAGGTTCAAATGTAGTCGTAGTACATACAATATATTCTATTTTACCCATTTATTTACTTGCTAGAGAGTACTTTTGCAGATACAAATGTCAGAACATTAGCTGTTTTCCTAAATATGACATAATGTTGACGTGGTTATGCTATGTACACATAGAACTGTCTTCTGTGTATTGACGTTTGAAAGTGATGATGGCTCAAAATAACACACACAGAAATGTTTGCGAACTGAATGTACAGATCCAAATCAGTCAGGTGTATGGAAAAGTCATTATCATGCATGCAGTCTGTGTAGAATCAGAAGAGAATAATAATTCCAACCTCTTATTTTATTTCAGTTTAACTTTTAAAAGTCATATACAAGTCTAGTTAGACAATCCAATAACTTTAGTCATGTTCCTTTAACGTATCCATCGTAGTATATCAGTATAGTATCTCCAAAAAGATTGAAATATTTAAACCTTAATATAACAATAAAGTGTCTATGTCTATATTGTATATAGTTACACAACTGCTACTCTAGTTAAAATAAAAGCAAGCGAAATGTTTATTGGATTGGAATGTGCCTGCTCCCTCCGAAGAATCAATCGTTGAAAATTGTAATCCAATACGCCTTTTAGTAAATCTTAGCAACGTACACAGTGTACAGACGTGGTTTATGTATGGATTCTACAGCCCGAACTTGTTTTGCCGCTAATAGTGTTCACAACCAAAGGGCAAAAAGAAAGCAGCCACCTCTCCCCACTTTCGCTCAGTTAAATTTCCAAGCATTACATTTCAGTTGGAAAATCCAAGCACTGATACGGAAAAGGCAGTTGTAAACTGAAAAGGTTTCAATAAGTGATCCTCTGAAGAAAGTCATCCAACAAGACAAGCAGCAAGACTAGCAGAACGCCTAGTCCAGCGGAAGTGGTACTTTTGACGTCGCCGTCACATCATGAATAATTTTTA